>JAJMBS010000041.1:0-49279 GCA_030572775.1 [Lipomyces] yamanashiensis
AACCCTACAACCCTACAACCCTACAACCCTACAACCCTACAACCCTACAACCCTACAACCCTACAACGCTCAAACTCTGCAGTATTCTCTGTGTAAGTTATAAAACAGCTATAACTATATATATCAACACAAAGTTCTCTTGATTCGCTTGCCTTTGCCATTTATTAAAAATTAATATGTAGCTAACTACTTTGAATCCCAACTTTATATTAGTTGTACTATCATATTCAACTTATGATGTTCCTAACATGAGTAAACCACCTCTGATAGCCGATGAGTGCCGCTGTGCACAAGTAAAGAAAACCCTATCTCCAACTGCCAACAAGCCCTGGCGGCGTGTTTGCAACGCTTCCGTCGCTCAGGGTTTATTTACCAAAATTGTCTCTGACCGCACCTAAAACTAGGAATGCGCGAGAGCCGCACTCAACCGACTAGGGCTAGGGGACTGTGAAAATATAAACCTGGGTACGGATCCACGGCTACGACACCCTCACCTTGCATGCCTTCTTCCATAGTAAAATGTAAGCGCACCCCCAGTCAGAAGGTAGCTTCTGACTCGGCCCTCCTTTTTGACTCAAGCCCCTTACTTTTTGAGTTTCACCAACTTGTTCCATACAAAATTGTCAGCGAACCTCCTGATTCAGCCCCCATCCGGTCGGTCCTATAGGTTAGGAGAGGGGGGGCTGAATGCAAATGAGCCGCTGCACTCAGCCTCCGCTTACATTTCAGTATGGCGAGCCAATTTTGGCAAGGGATTCGTAGAGGCGTTTTTGTACCCTCTTTTGTTTAGTGATTTCAAACCCAGTTTAAGATGCATCTAACCATGCTGGCAGTCAACTTCTGTTTTTGGCTACTGTCCGTCACAGTCATTTTAGGATTTTTGTAATTTCGGGAATTTTGTATTTACATCGTGCCGTCTATAAATATATAATCAATCAGTCAGTCAGCCTCTAAAGAAACTGCTTACGTTTATTACGTGTAGGCTGCATATTACACAGTCTGTCCCCTTTTGGCAGATGGTAGACGCCCGCAATGATTCTCGCATCGCGAAAACATTACCCAGCTGCCCTCATCAAGCGTTAAAGACAAAAATTCGGGGTCGACACAGCTCGCTTAGGCCTAATTCAACTCTTCTCGGTCAGTGCAGAACTCTGCAAATATCACTAATGAGCTCAAACTGCCACAACAAACTGATCCATTTGCTGAGATGGACTATCTGTCAAATCATGAAAGCTCACTACTGTGTACATAGCTTGCAACACTTCAAACTTTTCTCGAAGATAGTTTTTTTGCTCCTTTTTAATTCTCTCGAACCCAAACAGAAACTTGGCCAAAAATATAAAATCTTCTAGTTTCGCAATAGCTTCTTCCTCATCATACTCTGCGCCGTGTGGTAGAGCCAAAACATCTGCAATGGTGCTCGTTATTTCAAACAACTTGAAGAGAATCGCACTGCCATGTACGGCAATTGATGAGACGCTTTCTAGACGACAAACAAGACCTCTAAGCTGAATCGATAACCTTTTTGCTGGGAAATGTAGAGACAGGCCCTCATGTGTATTGTCGCCCGGTGCTGACCGTAACAATCCTTGTGAAAGCGCAAGTTGCCAAACAAGAGTGCGAAGCCAAAGTCTTGTTACAAAAAGATCAGCTAATTGGCATTCAGTAAATCCTGGCAGCCCCCTTACGCATAGCTCGTTAAAGGCTTCGGTAGCTTCAAACTCGTCTTGGTCTAATTGCGCTTGTTTGCTCTCAATCCATTGAACTGTCAAAAGCATTCCTGGCTGAGCATTGTTGGGGTTTCTCAGAGCTCTGTAATACGAGATGAATGAGTCGTCCATAATCAAAAACAGTTTAATCAAACGGTTGAATCCCAGTTCAACGTGAGATGGTAAGTTGGGATCAGGCAAGGGAAGTCCAAATCGTGGAGATATAATGCATGGATGGCCGCCGACTATCATCATGAACCGCTCGTGCATAAACGCTTCCCAGTATAGTCTCTGAAAGCGTGAAATTTCTCGCTCATTTGCTTTTCCATCCGAAGTATCTAAATTTAATTCTATCGATTGCAGCATTGATATTCCTTCTCGTAAACTCAAAAAACTTCGTTGGATATGATTAAAGGACATCTCACACATCTCAATGAAAACACAAGTCATAGCTCTTTTAGTGGTGATTTTGAGATCGCATAAAGCCCCGTCATCAGTGCAGTCTGAAATATCGAGTTGGCGATGCGCTATAAGACTATGACGTATCAGGTCGCTCATTCGGTCATTTAGCGTCAAAGATGTCTGCGTCAGATTGATAGTGGCAGCAGCAAATGCATATATCAAAGCTGTGTCTTCTCTGCTTTGGTCCATATTCTCTATCGCTTCTTGTAGTTCATGTGGTGCAAAGATAGGGCTCGCAGGGTATACAACTTCATCATACGCTGGCACCAGGCTGAGAAAGAATTCTTTTGAATAATTGTCCAAAGAAGATGCTTCTAAGACCTGACTACAGCCTGGTGATGTCTGTTTTTCAACCCTTGCAATAGATATTTCATTAGATGTCGGAGATATAGCTGGTTGTAGATTGTCGCGCAACTGAGCAACCAAGCGCCCTCTCATCGCAGGGTTGCGCTTCGTAGCAGTCTTTGAATATTTACACGTTACATCAAAGTGCTCACACTGAGAGCACGGCATTCCACCATTGCAGCGGACTTTTCTAAACCGGCATCCATCGCAAACTCGTGTTGATCGGGCAGTCATATAGAAGGCGCCGCTCTATAAAGGGATTAGTACAAAGTGCTCGAAATCGTAATGTCACACCTACCTGCTCATTAGTGACTATTGCTGTAGCAGCAAGTAGTAATCTCTCAATCTCTTGGATATCCAGAAGATTATTGAGTGTTTTTTTTAGGAAGAACTTAGCAGCAGGAACGAGCGTTGAATTGAGAACTGACGGATCTCATCGAGTCACGAGGTCTGTCTTTGCGTGCGGCTCGATCGAGCGAGCAACGCGAAATAATGCAGCGAATTATAAATGTATAAAATGGCAATCTATTGGCCTTATTTTCTTTCAATAGCTATCACTAACAGTTTTCTTAATGACAACTTGTACTAAATTTCAACATTCTATGAACTTAGCGTATTCAAAATTTATAAATTAATATTACTTAATACTACTAAAAGGTTTGATTGATTGATTGATTTTTTATTGTGCTGAATATATTATCCAATTCAACTCTTTGACTGCTTATTCTTCAAGCATCTACAAAATAAACTCTACCCTCAAATGGTCTAAGAGACTCACCACTAGCCTTATCTTCATAGTTAGACCATCCCATCACATAATTTAGCTCCTTCTCCTCAGCAAATCCCAACTCAGTCGAATTGGGGAACTGCCAAGCTGTGCTTTCCGGCATAAAATTCAAGACTATCACGGCCTTTGGCCCATCTGCGTGCTCCTCCTTCACAAAAGTGAATGTCCTCGGATCGTCTGCGTTCAAGACCTTGTAGTCACCGTAGACTAGCAAATCAGAATGCTTGCGTCGGAATTCAAGCCCTTTTCGCCAAAATGCAAGAACACTCTTAGGATCATTCAGCTGATCTGCGACATTAATCTCATTAGCAAGAGGGTGAGCCTTCATCCAAGGCTCTGCTACCTCCTTGCCAGCGATTTCGGCATCAAGAGAAAATCCTCCGTACTTTGCCTTTCCATCCCATGCAACAGGGATTCTCGAATGGTCTCTAGCCAAATGCTGCAGTGCGGTGAAGGCTTTATCGTTTTCTTTCTCGTCGTCTCCATATTGGTCTTTCACCATTTTAACAAAGAGGTGACTATCAATGTCTTTATAGTTCTCAATCGGATACGATTCCTTAGGAGCATTGACCGTTCCGATTTCCTGACCTTGAAAGACAAACTGGGTTCCGCTGAGACAAACCTGCATCAATGCCAGCATTTTAGCGCCAATGACACGGTATTCCGGAGAATCGTCGGTGAAACGCGATACTGATCGCGCCTGATCATGATTTTCGCAAAACACAGTCGTCCATCCATCACTGCCGCGAATGATTCCTTGGGTTCTGCCAATTGCGTCCTTGATGTCGCGCAAAGTGTAATTCTTGAACGTAGTCTCATATTTGTGAGTACGTCCTTGTCCCACATCAACAAAATCAAACTGAAAAACCATGTCTAGCTGGCGTGCTTCGGCACTGACGTACTTCAATACTCGAGCCATATCAGGCGTGTGAGGCAGTTCTCCGACGGTAATGGCACCGTACTTATCCAATACAGTTTTCATCTCTCCCAGGAACTCATGCATTCGAGGACCATTGCAGTATAGTAACCCAGCAGGCTGGAAAAGCGCCTTGGAATCCACGATCGGTGCATCCGGAAGCCCATCAGGCTTGCTGTACATGTTTACTGTGTCAATCCGGAAGCCATCAACACCTCTGTCAAGCCAAAATTCCATAGCGGACTTGTAGAGAGCTTTTCTTGTCTCCTCATTTTCCCAATTGACATCAGGCTGCTCCGTGGCAAAGAGATGCAAATAGTACTCTTCAGTGGTTTCGTCCCACTCCCAAGCGCTGCCACCACCAAAGTTCGATCGCCAGTTATTCGGAGGCAGTCGTTCGCCGGATGGTGAGTATTTGGCAGGACGCCAGATGTACCAGTCTCTCTTTGGGTTGGTCTTGCTGGAACGTGATTCCTGGAACCAGGCGTGCTTGTCAGAAGTGTGGTTGATGACAAGGTCAAGCATGATACGCATATCTCGGGAGTGAAGCTCTTTGATGAGAGTCTCCATGTCCTGGACGGTGCCATAGGGTGCATAGACTTCTTCATAGTTGCAAATATCGTAACCCATGTCAACCTGGGGACTGTCGTACATAGGGCAGACCCAGACGACGTCAACACCCAGTTCAGAGAGGTAGTCCACCTTCGAAGTAATTCCTGGAATATCTCCAATACCGTCGCCATTGGAGTCGCAGAAGGACGCAGGATAGATTTGGTAGATGACTGCGTGTTTCCACCACTGTCTAGCTCTGCCAGCGACTGTCATGATTGCGTTTTATGTGTGTAATGATAAAACAGAAAGGGGAAGATTATGGGAAGGCTTTTATGTGCTTCTCAGACAGCAACAATGATCAAAAGCGAGGAGAGCGCTCCGAAGAGTTATTACGCTCTGTCCATCAGAACGCCTGCCTACCACTCTCGGCTAAGCAGACAAACTCGCGTAGGTGCTGACATCATTTTGATAGTCTCTGGCCGAATTCCGTGAACGATAAGCACTTCGTCGTGCCGACAGGGTCGTCATGCTTTGCCACTGCATGTTGTCGGGCCGACAAGCTCCAGCCACTACGCCGAAAAGTTGTCGGGCCGACAAGAGAGACAGGAAGCAGTAAAGTTTGAGTTGTTAAAAGTTTTCAGAGGGTCGTGCGAACTCGGCGCATGGTGCTATTGTTTGTAGTAGGGTTTTCACGACTGCAGCAGCACAGAGAGGCAACCGTACAGGTTTCCCCTTGAAACACACACACACCCTAATGTTCCCCATACTGGTGGACTATTCCTGTCGCTCTGATCGAGTGGCTGGAAGACCACCGATTGGCTGTCGTTCGTTGTCTAAGACTGAGTTCGCAACGATGGGCTGAGCTCGAATAGCACGAGACCTACCGGCAAAGTTAAACCGAGTAAGGTTTGAGAAGCGCAGGAAGCGTGACTGTGGGGAACAGTCATTCTTGTCGGACCGACCTTGCACGAGGCATCTTACGCGATGCCTTCCCCGGATCTGCGATATTTGCTGTGCGCATAGTTTCTCGAAGGCTACCCGGGGAGTGAGACACGGAAGTGCTCCTGCTTAGGCAGCTTTACTTTACTACGCGAGGGCATTTTCATATATAACGCCTCGAAATTTCTGAACCAATTCTTGTTCTGAAGACCATCAGACGACTACTTTGCATTTGCATTTTCAACAATCTACTATCTTTGGCTACTACTTGAAGATGATGCTCACATCTGAACAGTCTGAACCGACCGAAAAGCCCCAGGATGATGTACCTGCGGTCCATGCCGACGTGGACTTGTCGACTGCCCAAGAAGCAGCTGCTGCTTCCCAGATGGAGCATAGCATGGGTTTGTTTCAGTCTCTTAAGCTCTACCGCAAGGCTTGCTTGTGGTCTATCTTCTTTTCTACCTGTATTGTGATGGAAGGTACGTCTGCGATCTTCGTACAGCATGTATGTACGATTTGCTAACCTCAAGTCACAGGATTCGACAACGTGCTGTTGGACAACCTGTATGCATATAGCCCGTTCCAAAAAAAGTTTGGCGACCTTCAGCCTGATGGCACCTACGAACTGACAGCTGCATGGCAGTCTGGATTGTCTAACGGAACACTCTGTGGGCAAATCTTAGGTCTCTTCTTCACGGGTATTCTAGCGGACCGTTTAGGCTACCGCAAGACCCTGATTGGTGCTTTGATAAGCTGTGTTGGCTTCATCTTCATTATCTTCTTTTCAGCGACTCTTATCCAACTGCTTATTGGAGAGATTATGTTTGGTATTCCTTTGGGAGTTTTTCAAACCCTTACTACAACATATGCCTCTGAAGTATGTCCTCTTCATCTTCGTGCATATCTTGCTACTTATGTCAATCTTTGCTGGGTCTTGGGCCAGTTCATTGCTTCCGGAGTCCTTAAAGGCATGCTGTCTCGTGACGATCAGTGGGGATACAAAATTCCGTTTGCGCTACAGTGGATATGGCCTGTTCCTCTTATTGTTGGAATCTGGATCGCCCCTGAGTCTCCTTGGTGGTTAGTCCGCAAGGGACGTATCGATGATGCGCGAGAGTCTCTTCGCCGTCTCACCGCTCGCAACAGCAAGATCCCATTTAATCCTGATCAAACAATCTCGATGATGGTGCACACCAATGAGATGGAGAAAGAAATCCAAGCCGGCACTTCCTACCGGGATCTGTTCAAAGGCACCAGTCTTCGACGCACTGAGATTGTCAGTATGACATGGATGATCCAGACACTCTGTGGCTCTACATTTATGGGATACTCTACCTATTTCTACGAGCAAGCCGGTATGAATCAGTCAAACTCTTTTACCATGTCTCTTGGTCAGTATGCTCTTGGAGCGGTAGGAACTATCTCGTCGTGGTTTATGATGCAGTGGTTCGGCCTTCGGACATTATACCTTTCTGGGCAGCTGGTTATGAGCTTTTTGCTTTTGATTATTGGCTGCACGGCATTGGCTGGTGACAATAATGTTGCCGCTTCGTGGGCCATTGGCTCTATGCTTCTCCTCTACACCTTTGCCTACGACTCCACTGTTGGACCTGTTTGTTACTCACTTGTCGCTGAGCTGTCGTCTACCCGTCTGCGGACCAAATCGGTTGTCTTTGCCCGTAATATGTTCAATATCGCTGGCATTGTCACGAATATCATTACTCCCCGAATGCTCAATCCGTCGTCGTGGAACTGGGGTGCTAAATCTGGCTTTTTCTGGGCTGGAACTTGCTTTCTGTGTGCTATCTGGACTTATTTCCGTCTTCCTGAGCCAAAAGGCCGTTCATATGCGGAGCTAGATATGTTGTTCGTGAGAGGTGTTAGTGCTAGAAAGTTCAAGAGCACGACTGTCGACGTTGAGGATGAACATTGCAGCGTAGACGAGAGCAAGGCTGATGCAATTAATATTGAGAATGCTGCGACCTAGAAGTCGTGATTTAATCGAGAATTATTTCTGTTAGTAGTTTTAAGCTGATTTTTTTGCTGTTAATGGAGTAAGTTATTATTTGTGATAACGTAGTTCACGGATGAGTCGTTCACCCGAGTGAGGCGTGCACGTTTCACCTACAAAATCTTTATAGCATTATATCTCAACAATGCCATAATCAATTAATTAGATAATCTAGAATCGCTATCTCTACTATCTTCTAAACGTACTGGACAGGTTTTTATTCAATGACCGGGTTCTCTGCAGTATCCACAGCGTCTTCTTCGTGGCGCGGTGCAGAACATCTACAGGCTGCGCAGCAACTGTTTCCTGTCCAATCTGTCCATCAACGTCCCTTTGATTATTAGAGATTGATACATCTAGAGCAGTAAGAGTTCCGTTTCTCTGAATTCGCCTTCTTGATCGTTGCTTTCGCTTGGATTCAGCTTCTGCGGCTGCTTTTACGGTCTTGAATTCTTCTTTCAGCAGCGCGAACTTCCGTAAAAAGCAGGTGCGATCCTTTGAGCGCAATTTCCCCCGCGCTTACAGCTTTTGTTGGACTTGAATTTGGATGATTGAGGAATCTATCCTTGACGAGATCCCATTGCGATTCAAATTCACTATACTTTCTTGGCCTTTTCGACGACCAGGGCGCTTCAGAGTCGGAGGAGAGATCGGGCGTACGAAGTCTTACGTCAAGCTTCGAAATGACAGCGTCTGGATTGAATGGATATAATCCAGCTCCTTTAAAACCTCCTTGAATGTTCGAAGATGTAATCGATGTAAAAAAAAGCGTTACGAAATGCCGGAATGAACTCTAGCTTGCTGATATGATTGATGTGGCTGCAGATCGGGTCCTGGATCTGCTGACCATAGGCCTTCTTCAAAGGCGCAAAACAACCTACATCAAGAGGCTGTAAAAGATGAGATGAATGTGCAGGCATTGTTAAAGTAATAATCTTATGTTCCAAGCAAAATTGTTCGAATTGGGGTGATTCGTGGCTTCCATGGCCATCCATAAAGAGAAGACGATGAGTGCCTTTTGTCTTGTCTTTTGTATGCTTTTCAAAGTGTTTAAGCTATTCAAATCCAAGCTCGGCGGTAGTCCAGCCATTTGGGCTTAAGCTGATAGGCCAGTCTTGAGGCAGATCGTTTTCTTGATACCATCCCTCGATGTGATGCACGCCCTTGAAGATGATGTATCGTGGGATCGTGGAGCCCAACGCGCTGACAGCTTGGACAACCGTATCCCACTCTCGATTGCCTGGTTGGATTGTTTTAGGTTGATTCCGTCTCTCTGAACACGTTACAACCAGCATTGATGCAATAACTCCCATCATGAAGCCGGTCGCGTCAAATTCCATTCGTCGTCAGGTTGGATTCCATACTTGGCTCGAGTATTGCGTACGAGCTCGAACCATCGATGGATGACCTCCGGATCTTCTTGCTGAGCTCTCTGAAGATCGTACTTGCGATTCATACGCGTTTTGAGCTCCGGATGGCGTTTAATAAACTCTGTTGACCAGTTTTTGCCGACCTCGCTCTTGCCCACGGCTACGAGCATGTGTTTGGCCATAGCCGCCACACCTTTGAGAGTTGGAAGTTTTCCTCGTAAATCCAGGTCTAAAATATGCTGAACTAATATTTCCTCTTCTAAATCAGTAAGCCGTCTTGAATTGGATAGACAATCGCGTCGTGAATTTTTTCCAGCGCGTCTATCAAGCAAGGTACTCAAGGGCACATCGTAGGTCTTTGCAATCTCCCGGACGCTTTTTAATTGATTTTGTTGAATGGCTGATTCAGATAACTGAATTTTATTCTCTTTTGAAAGCGATGACATTTGTGGCTGTTGAGATATTGCGTAAAATATGTTGGACACCAGATTTTGGGATTTAGTGCACGACTCACCCGTGAACTACGTTAATAGTGAAGATGTACGTCATAGATATGGCCGGGTAATCCGCTTAATCAGATCATCTGTTGTAGCCCTGCCAGATAAGGCCAGGTGATGTCAAACCCCTTAATTACAGATACATCCTATTTAGTATGTGTTAAACCCCCCTAATACGGCCAATTGGGCACATAGAAATGGTCCGATTGGCTCTGAGACTGTTTGGAGAGAACGCTTTCTCAGTTTGAAAGACTGCACAACAAAATTATACAATTGAATACCAGAGTGATTATATATATTTGATTGGTTAATTGACTTATAAAATGTCTTCTGCGATGTCTACTCTCTCAACCGGTGCGCCATACCACTTGTTTGCGTACTCGATTCTGTGAGTGTTTCGATGATATCAGTCCACAGGATGTTCATGCTGATGATATAATAGGTTTGGTTCAACTGTTTACCAGTCGTTTTTTGTTGGAATCACTTCATTTAGAGCTCTTCCCCGGCAGCACTTTGCTGCTCTGCAACGCAAGATCTTCCCCCCGTACTTTGCGATGCAGGCAATCGTTCCTCCTTTCCTGGCCTTGACCTCGCCATTCTCGATTATGTCTGACAAGAAGTCGTTGTATCTTCTTGGATTTACATCGCTCACCGCACTCGTCAATTTGCTGTTCATTGGACCTATGACCGTGAAGCTGATGTTGGAGCGCAAGGCGCAGGAGACTAAGGAGTCCAAGAAGTACTACGACGCCGATGTCAGTGCTGAGATGAAGATCCTCAACAAGAAGTTTGGAATGATCCATGGAATCTCTACTTTGGTTAA
Organism: [Lipomyces] yamanashiensis; assembly: GCA_030572775.1. Taxonomy (NCBI): domain Eukaryota; kingdom Fungi; phylum Ascomycota; class Lipomycetes; order Lipomycetales; family Lipomycetaceae; genus Myxozyma; species [Lipomyces] yamanashiensis. The sequence continues at coordinate 10,415 of JAJMBS010000041.1, forward strand.
CTTGGGTACTTTGTTTGCTATTGGTGCTTATGGTGTCACTCTTGCCGCTGCCATGACCAAGGGATTTGCTGTGTAATCGAGTACAGCCTTATGAATACATTACTCAATCAAGTAGTCGAGTATAACCTTATGGATACATTACTCAATCAATATATCATACACTGGATACTGTTGACAGTAATCGGTAATAAGCCGCGGCAGCTGTCGATCGGCTACTAGAAGCTCTTTTTCGTAGAATTCTGCAACTAGGTGTATATCCGTTGATATACGATATACAGCCACAACTGAATATTGCACTAGTCCATGTCTTGCAATGGCTGTATCAGGTTACTGAATACCACAGCGTAGTGAGTGTTTGTTATCCGCGGTTGATCAACGACGAGTAGAATAGACATGTGCGGCTTAGGCTGCTTGAAGGCATCTCCATTTCCATCTCGCCGCTCAGCACTCAACACTTAGCACAGCACAGGTATAGAATAGTGACTTAGAATGGCGATAGAAGAAGCAGTAGTTTCTGAAGTATCAAAGGGATTGACCTCTATGGCTACAGATGTCGAGTCAGATCCGCTGTACTTTCTCCAGGGCGAAAGCCAAGAGTACGCAACCACACCTAGATACACTTACAATCATCCTGACCTAGGACCGATAGTTGGAGTGCAGAGCGCAGACGGACGTACAGTGCAGTTTAGAGCTATTCCATTTGCTACATTGAGCGAAAGGTTCAGACAGTCAGTCGTGAAAGAGCACTTTGGCGATGACGAGCGCGATTTTACAGAGTATGGATATACCTGTCCGCAGGTTTACAATGGTCCTTTTATAGATGGGCATCCGTATGGAGGGCGCAGACTTCCGCCGATAGTGCCTAAATATGACGAATTCAAGTGCCTGAATCTGTCAATTACGGTGCCTACTTGTGTTCTTGAGGGTGCAAAGACAGATGTACCTGCGATGGTTTGGGTGCATGGAGGTGCTTTGAAAGTTGGAGATGGTGCAAATTACGGTCTTGAAGGTGTGTATTTTTCAGAGAAGAAAACGGCAGTCACTAATCTAGTAGATCCTACCAAACTTGTTGAGATGTCTATCGATACAGATCAGCCGGTCATTATTGCAAACGTCAACTATCGGCTTGGGGTATTTGGCTTCCTGTCATCTAGCGAGCTTGTTGAGAATGCAAAGAAGGATGGCGAAGTAGCAGGAAACTATGGTATCTGGGACACAATTCACTCATTTCAATGGCTTCATAAGTTTCTGCCTGGATTTAACGGTGATACCAGCAATATCACTGCATTTGGCGAAAGTGCAGGCGCAATCATAATTTCTTACTTGATTATGTGCGATTGGTCTCGAGAGAATAGTGGCAGTGCTTTGTTCAAGCGTGCAATTCTGCAGAGTGGAGATGCTTCAGTATTGCCGATTCACACGGTTGAGGAAGAGCAGCCAGCATTCGACTCTATTTACCGAGCCAATGTGTCAAGAATTGCTATTCCAGGCTGGACTGGCGACAGACTGGCGGCAATCAGAAAGCTGGATGCACAGACTATAGTTGACACCAATATCTCATTCCTGTTGCTGCATCCGTTGCAGGACGGAGTTCTTTTCAGGGAAAAGCATACCTTGGATGATGTCTGCCGGCGTACATATGAATGCGAATGGCTCGAGTCGATTCTGATTGGAGACTGCGCTTTTGAGGTGCGTTTAGCAGAGATGAGAGTAAGAGAGTCGCTAACGTTGAATATGAATATAGGGAAGTTTGTTTTTCAAACTGTATGACTCGGTACTGTCACGGCTGCCAAATCCAAACTATATTATCCACCACCAGTTAGAGAATATGTTTGGGCCGAAAGTAGCAGGGAAGATTAAGGAGCTGCTGCGGCACTATAATCTGGATCATTATGCAGATTTGCCGGTGAGCAAGGTTGCTACGGTGATTTCAGGCGTGTATGAATTTGTGCGGACGCTGATTGTAGCTCCGACACCGCATTCAGCAGAACAAAGACAAAACATGTGCGACTTTGTGGGCGCGGTGTACTTCCACTCGCACACGTACAAGCTTGCGCGCTGGGAGCAGTACGAGGCTAAAGCCCGCAATATTCCAGCCTACTTCTACCATTTTGACAAGACGAACCCATTTCCTATGGAGCTCTACCACGGACGGTCACACCACTACGTGGATGTTATATATTTGTTTCAAAATGCACTGGAGCGCACGCTCAAGTTAAAAGAAGTCGACATTGAGTTTGAAAGACGCGTGACCAGGAACCTCGGGCTAAAGTGGATAGAGTATGGCAATGGTCAGGCACCGTGGGCACGTGACCGCGTGGGTGTCCTGGGGACAGCCGGGACGAAAGGCGAGTGGCGGGTGATGAGCGACGAAGAGGACGAGTTGGAGAACGGCCGGAAAATAAACGCGTGGCGAATGCTGACGGATGAGTGAGAGTTCTGGCTGCAAGTGCGGCGGTGTTTGTGCTGCGGTTTACGGAGCAGGGATGAGTCAGCAGCATTATTAACCGGCGGATGAAGTTGCAGGGCGATGCCGAAGACTCAGTCTTCTCGAGAGTCCGCAACCGTCGACCACGCGCGCGCTGCCGATCCTCACGATGTAGCAGCAGCGATGTAGGCAATTGGCTGCGCATGACCCGATCGCGTCGTGGTGTCTCTGAACCAGATTTGTCGGCAGTTCCTCGGAATCGCAGCCAGCGCGACCGAGACTTGCTTTTCTGTCAACGAACTCAGGCTCAATCGCTTCTAATCCTGCCGTCTATACTGTCTACCATCACTATTCTTCCTATTCCTCTTCTTTTTATTCTTCTTCTTCTTCCTCTTCTTCTTCTTCTCCTTCTTCAACTAGTTCAAATTCCTCTCTGTTCTCGTATTCGTTCTGCTCTCCTCATAATCCTATTATCAACTCTAGCGAACTGGAGCGTGCGACTTGGCCGGAGCGGAAAATCTTCCCTCGGGATGACATAATCCGGCGGATAAATCACCCTGCTACGGCCCTGTTGAGCCGGCAAAGGCTAATCAGGTTGTGGGGCCCCGCCAGACTCCCCGCATTCAATGTTTCTCCACAACACTCCTGGTTGAGTTTGATTCAGATCCATATAAATAGTAGCGTGTTTCCTACTCCGCTTGCTTCTCCTCACTCACCACCAACACAATCAACTTCCTCACAACCCCTCACACACTTAACATGGCCCCCACAGCAGGCGGAAACACTCTTCCCAACGCCATCTCAGACCGTCGCCAGCGTCTCGCCGGCCCTCAGGGCATCCGTGGCCTCGTCGCTAACGGTCAGATCTTCTGCATCGCCGTTTTCGCGTCCCTCGGCGGTCTTGTCTACGGTTACAACCAGGGCATGTTCGGCCAGATTCTCAACATGACCTCCTTTGCTGCCACCGTTCACCCCGAGTCCATCAGCAACCCCACCGCGCGTGGTCTTCTCACTGCCATCCTCGAACTCGGTGCCTGGATTGGTGCCCTCTCGAACGGTTACATCGCCGACAAGCTTGGCCGCAAGCTCTGCGTCGCCGTCGCCGTCGTCGTCTTCATCATCGGTGTCATTGTCCAGGCCTGCGCGCAAGCTCCTTCTTACATCCTCGGCGGTCGCTTCATCACCGGTCTCGGTGTCGGTTCGCTCTCGATGGTTGTTCCTCTCTACAACGCCGAGCTTGCACCTGCTGAGATCCGTGGTGCCTTGGTCGCCCTTCAGCAGCTCTCTATCACTGCTGGTATCATGGTTGCCTATTGGATCGGCTACGGAACCAACTTCATCGGCGGTACTGGAGCTTCGCAGTCCAATGCTGCCTGGCTCGTCCCTATCTGCATCCAGATTCTTCCTGCTCTGATTCTTGGAGTCGGAATGATGTTCATGCCGCAGTCTCCTCGATGGCTCATGTCTGTCGGCCGCGAGGAGGAATGCCTGCTGACCATTGCCCGTATCCGTCGCACTGATACCGAGCACGAGCTTGTTGTGCTTGAGTTCCTCGAGATCAAGGCTCAGCATATCTTTGACGAGGAGACTTCGCTTCGTCTGTTCCCTCAGTACCAAGACCACTCCTTCAAGTCTGACTTTATGCTTGGATTCCATGCCTACGCGCGTTTGTTCACGAACCCTGTTTTGTTTAAGCGAACTCTTGTCTCTATTCTTGTCATGCTGTTCCAGCAGTGGACTGGTATCAATGCGATCTTGTACTACGCTCCTTTCATTTTCCAGGATCTTGGACTTACCGGCAACACTGTCTCTCTTCTTGCCTCTGGTGTTGCTGGCATTGTCATGTTTTTGGCTACTATTCCCGCTGTGCTCTACATCGACAACCTTGGCCGAAAGTTTGTTCTCATCGCTGGTGCTATTGGTATGGCCACTTGCCATTTCATCATTGCCGGTATCTCTGCTTCGTTTGATGGCAACTGGGACAACCACAAAGGAGCTGCGTGGGTTGCTGTTGTGTTTGTGTGGCTCTTTGTTGTCCACTTTGGATACTCTTGGGGACCTGCTGCCTGGATTGTCATTGCCGAGATCTTCCCTCTCGGAGTTCGTGCCAAGGGTATCTCTATCGGTGCTTCGTCTAATTGGCTCAACAACTTTGCTGTCGGTATGGCTACCTCTGACATGCTTGCCACTATGAGGTATGGAACATACATTTTCTTTGGTCTGTTGACTACCTTTGGTGCTCTGTATATCTACTTCTTTGTTCCTGAGACCAAAGGCCGCACTCTTGAGGAGATGGACGAGGTGTTCAACGACACCACTGGCGAGGGAAAGAAGGATCTTGAGCGTTTGGAGAAGATCTGGAAGGAGTTGGGAATGTATAATGAAGTGTTGCCTGATGTTAAGGAGATGATCCACTCGCATGAGAAGGCATCGATCAGTTTGACCGAGGTTTAGTTGCTTAATGGTTTTTAGTGTCGCATAATTTATTACTTGTCTTATTATCTTATATTCTTATATTTCTGTAGTTGTAAGTACTAAAGTAGAATACAGACACCCGAGAATCCATCGGGAATGAACCGGGACAGGCACGCACTTCTAAAACAGACAAGGTTCGCATTCCGACGCAAGCCCGGGAGTTCTCCACGCGAGCCTTCGCCCGACAGCGCTAGACCGGAGCCCAAAACGGAATCTGGCGTCATCCCACCCACGCACATCCAACACTTTGTATGCGTGCTAGAATACCCTACGCCGCTGATGTCTTTGCAGTTTCCGGAATAATGTGGTTGTGGGGCGCGCTAGACAGCCAAGCTGAAACATACGACTAGTTATCGGGTGCGGATAAATTCAGATCAAAAGCAAAGCCTTGTGATTTTCTTTATTTGCTTGGCGAGAATAATATCGGCTGTTCTGCGTCAGGCGATGAATCCGAGATACACCGATACTGAGTGATACTGATACCGGAATGATAATGAACATGCAATATGATTATAAACAACAAAACAAAACACCTATCAACGCACGTAGATGATACAGATAACAATATAATACAAAATAAATAAACATAATTATACAATCTCGCTCTTGCTCTTTATCCGCGGCGAGTTCTCCAAAAAAAAATGAATTCATTCCCGCAGCCGTTCATGTCCTTGATGTCCGCTACCTCCTCCGCTCGACGAACCGCCTCCCAAAAACTTGCGCCAGGATTGCAGTCTGATAGACTTGCTTTTCTTCGATATCGATCCTAAACCACGCGACACCGACGACGACAGGTCTCGCAGCGATCCCTCTGACGATCCGGATTCGTTATTCAAATGAGCAGCAATAGATGCGCTGCCAAAACTTGACGGCACTGCACTCGTGCTACCAGTGGAATTATTCGACTCGACACTCGGAACTGACTCGATCGTGGATAGATCCCGCGAAAACCTATTCTGCGACGATCCCGCCCCTAGAGAAGTCTTTGGCTGCTTTGGTATCTCCACCGGACTCGTCGTCGCATATGTCGTCGCACTTGTCGTCGCACTTGACACAGGCACATGTGGGAAGTAGCTGTAATCCTGCTCAGTTCGCTCAATCGTGCGCGTAAATGTTGGCGACGCCGACGTCTGTCCTAACCACTTTGACTCTCGACTAGCCACCGACGATCCACCATTCACTGAACTCCTTCCACTCGAGCTCTCGCTGTTTGACTTGACGGACCCATTCGCTGTCGTAAGTAGCAAATTCTTCAGCACGTTCCCGCGTTTCGTAAACTTGAACTCGTTAAAGTTCAAAAAATTCGAAACAAAATAATCCCACGTCTCCTCCGGTACATCTGATGGCATTTCCGGAATCGTCGTCATATTCCGCAATCTCTGCACTTCCTCGCGAAGACGAATACATTCCCGATGAAACTCAACTAACGCGCCGGTGAATAAAATCCCAGACGGCGTATCCTCCTCATCTTCAAATACGGTTCGTCGACGACCGTATGTCCGACGCGGCCCTGCGCGCATATTTCCCAGATTCTCACCGCCAAACTGTGCATCCAAAACTTCTTCTTCGTCCTCCTCGTCGTTACTCGCGAATCCTTCCTCGTCTGAAGAAGAAGACGTCGCGTCTTCATCAACCGATCCAACATCCGATTCATCTGTATACGTATCCGGAAGATTCTCAATCAACGACTCATGACTCTTTACACTCTCTGCTTTCTTCTTCGCCACAATCTCATCCTCGCCGTCAAACACGTCTGTCTCAGAGTCTCGTTTCTTAGCCGCCGCCGCCGCCGCCGCTCGCTGCGCTGTCTTGGCGCGTACTCGTGCATCATACCATCGTAGCCAGATATCAACTAACGCCGCAATCGTAGCAGGCCGATCAATCAAATACGGTAGACTCGGCGCACTATCTCTAAACGTCGGAGGCAATCTTGACAACACAGTATTCGGAATCTGAAACGGTACCATCGCAAGACTTCTCTCACTAGCCTCGATCTCATTGTCGTCTTGATAGTCATTTGCATCGCCGGCAGATTTCTTCTGATTTGCAGTTGAAGGAATGTACACGCGTGTGCGCCAGGTCGACACTTCCACGATAAACTCTTTAAACTCCGAAAGACGCTTATTCAAAAATGAGTTCATAGGCGCCATCCACGGCTCCTTTGCGCCAAAGGCAGTCCGGTTCGCAAGACCTTGTAATCCCTTTGCGATCAAGACTAGAGTACGTTGCGCACGCGGACCTGGATGGTCCTTGACGAGGTCAAATAGACGCGGATTCAACACTGCTGGACAAAAGAATCGTAAAAACAAAAACCCGGAAACTCCAGTATACGACGCAGCTGACAGGAATTCGCCATATTTCTCTTCAATGTGCATTCTGATATTATGAAAAATCCGGCGAAGACCAGGCGGACATTTCGAGTTTGACTGACGAATCTTCGTCCATACGGCCACCAAATACGCATCAAGCCGTGCCCAGTTCTCTTCCAACGATCCTGCTCCAGGGTGGCGTGGTTGGGCTTCAAGTTTTTGCGGATCAACTTCAATATACAGGTCCTCGTTCACAATATTCTGTAAAGTACTCCCAAGAGTCTGCACTAAATAATCATGGCCAATTCTGCGCATATGAGCATCAAGAGACTTTGTCAACAGCGAGTTTCCTCGGAATAACAGATTAGCATCTGCAATGACTGCGATCCTGCCCGGCATATTCTTCATTGGTGACAAATCATCTAACAAATCAGTCCGCGACCGCGCCCCTTCAGGGGGAGACAATGTACCAGGTGAAAGCGTACTCGCGCCACTCGAATCGCTCTTTTCAAACTCTTGCGAAGAAACTCGCGACATTCCGATAACCGAATGGACTTCATCAGCAGTGCCAGCCAAGGCAGATACATTTGTCTGCGCATTAGAACGCGTCATCGGAGGAGGGTTGATCGAGATCGGGCGCGTCACAGTCAAGTTCGAAGACGGGACTGGTTTTGTGCGCGAAGAATTTGCAACCATTGTAGATGCTGGAGCAGGATTGGTTCCACCTGCAAACTTGCCGCGCTCCCAGATCTCTTCTTCAGCCAGAGAAATAAGCCATTCCGTAGCTTGCCCGCTTGCTTGGAAGATATCTAGCAAAATTGTCGACAACTGCTTCATATCACCAGTCATGTCGGCGATAGAAAGAGTAAGCTTATTGGAGAAATCCAGCACAAGGTCAAGAATTCTGTCATATTCGCGCCCGGCGAGGATCGTATACTCCAGGATCTGCATTTTCACACAAAGTTCTCCTGTTTTGCCTGTATACCCTCGTGTCGGGTTGAAAATTGGGATCCAACGTTCTAAATCAGAGTCTTGATGTATATCTGACATTAACAGCTTAACCTCTCCGATCGCGGTGTCAGATTGCAAGTCGTTTGTTTTTCGATTTCGGTGTCGCAAAGTCAGTTTCACTGAATTGACCAAAAATGGCAGGTCCCTAGGAACATTAGCAAAGTCCAGTAAGATAATGAGATACATACACAAATGAGAAATCTTCTCTCCAGAAAGGTTTGGCAGTGCCATATTTGACTCTTGTACGCGCTCGCACTTTATCATTCAGCGAGATGTCGACATAAGAATCTATCGCCTTTGGCATGTATGACGAGTCTACACTTAAACCAGGTCCTCTGGCTCCCATGATTTTTCCATCGATAACTCTCACGTTCAAGGTCCTCACTTGTCGAAAAGATCCCATGACTTTTCCGGTTTCTGGCCCGTATAGTTCTGGTAAGCTCATGCTACGGAAGAGAGCAAACCAAACTTCCATTAATGTAGTCGATTCGAAATAAAAGTATACTGGCGTGACAACGACTGACGCTCCAGGAGACGAGTCCGGGGAGTTTGCGAGCTCATTGGGTGTGGGTACTGTGGGTGATTGATGATGAAGGTAGTGGTGATGGTGATGCAGACTGCCAGATAAATTCGGAGCTATATGTTGTGCGCTGACTGCGGCAGGCGAGCCTCCGTGTTTGTGGACTGTCTTTTTCAGAAAGATAACTATGCAGTTTCGTCGTCCTGTGAGTGATGGATCAGCTTGCTGAATCGCCGATCGTCGGATGGTGGAGAGTTGCATAGTGTAATGAGAACTGCCACTATTTATGAACGAACTCGACACAGCCGGAGATGGAGCTGAGGACGCAGCCGAGGATCCAGCAGCGGATGATGGATGTGAGCCTTGTGTTGAACCTCCGGCGCTGGTCGCTGCTGATTTCGACTCTTTATAAAAATCGAATCCCTCAGGGGTTTTGTTTGCCAATGGAGCTCTTGCGTGTAGATCTGGGAAGATTTGCAGCTCACCGTTAGTTTTCAGTAAACAAGACGCCTTGACCCATAGTCGAAAGTCCTTTTGGGTGACTGGGGTTGTGTGTGATGTTGATGCGGAGGAAGATGAGGAAGATGCAGGAGATGACGCGGTCGACTGTTTTGTTCGCTTTTGTTGGGTCGAAGATGAAGATTGCCGCCATTGAGGATCCCATAATTCGAACTGTCCGACTTTTATTGTTCGAACCACGGCTGGTGCCTCTGTTGGTGTGTGTTTCGTCGAGGGTGCGCTTGTTTCGGCGGTTGTGGTGTTGATGGCGGTAGTATTTGAAGAAACGCCGACGGGGAAGTCAAGGTTCGGATATCGGAAGCGTAGTAGTCGGGCAGCGACGCCCGCAGCGCGCAGAGGCGACCATGAAAGTAAGACAGCTAGCCATTTGTTAAATTCCTCTGCAGAGTCGAGTTCAATGATCGCGAAATTAGAGGCGTCCCTGGAGGAGATCACTTGGATGGCGGTTGAGGATACCTGGGAGAGCGAGACGGTGCATCCTCGTAGGTCGTTGATGAGGACGCAGACGGATTCCTTTTGCTCGAAAAGGAGAGCTCCAGAGAACTCTTCGGTGAAGCAGTATCCGCTAGAGAGGTTAGTAAAGGTAGAATAGAGTAGCAGTGAATCATACCTTCCTCGGGCGCTCTGGCTCTGCCATTTTGCCCAGCCTCTAATGACGCCTTTCATGCGCTTCATTATGGCAAGTAAGTGACTCCATTCTGCGGTCAAATTGAGGTCGTATTTAACCTCTTCGTCGGAGTAATATGAATCTTTATCGTCGTCATCGTCGTCGTCGAAGGTGACAGCCGAGGTGTCTCTGGGAGAGATGCTGAGCTTGTCCTGGGAGAACTTTGACTTTGAGGTGGACGATCCTAGAGACTTTCTGCCGAGGGATCTGGAAGATCCATGTTCAGATGGCAGCGAGGAAGGGGAGAAGTCAAAGGCCGGAGAAGTAGCAGGCATTGTGTCTGCGCTGGCAGCAGCAGGCTTGTAAGTCTCTGCGTCCGGAGCCGCTGGGATTCTGACATCAGCCTTGGGACGATAGTAACGATGCTGGTTTTTGATGATATCGTCTGCGCCTGCTGCTGAATAGGTCAGGCTTGATGAGGTGAGTCGGCTGAAGTCCGGTGGATGGGCGGACGAGAGCGAGGCTAGATTGATCGAAGCCCTTCGGCTGAGCTTTGGCAGCGAGGACGGGCTCCGGGCAGCCGCTTTGGCCGCGTCGAGGGCTGTGTCGTCCATCGTGAAATTCAGCCCAAGATGGCGGCGATGTGTGTGTATTGGGGAGGTGGAGGAGGAGGAGGGATGAGGATGAGGAGTGAGTGGTAGACGGAGGCTTGACTGGGTCTGCGGGCGAATCGTGCTGGTGACGGAAGTTCGTATGCCGCGATGAGCGGAGTTGTGTGTTTATAGTGTTATGAGAGTAAATGAAAGAAAATAAAACCGCACAATGAGGAATGGGTAAGGGTTATTGCGTTGATGGCGCCGGTGTCAAAAGTATGCAGTGTTTGTGCGCGAAGGCAAGGAGGAGTATTGTGAATTAGAAGATGGGTGTTAGTAGTATATTTATTGTTATATATTACAAAAATTAACAGGGCGGTTTGAACAATATCAAAGAAACAAGGAAGCCAAAAGAAGCGAAAACAATCCCGGAAGTTGTCCGCTGAGGCGTTTGTTCGCGATATCGTTTTTCCGAAAAAGGCCGCGTTCTGAGTGCTTAATTTGACATGCAAACAAGCAACGGTCAGTTTCTTCTTTGTTAAACTGTAGGGGTTTTTAGTAGGGTGTTTTAATTACTATTATATGTAAACACTCAGTAACACTCTGCTGCTGCTCAAAAGTCAAAAACAGCTGTCTTCTGCAGTCTCGGAGTCCGAACCGGAATGATTGCTGAGTAAGACATTAGTCGTTTATACAATAGCTGGATTGCTCTTCACTAGTAACAGCTACTAGAGCATAATGTTGAAGAATTATTATTCAAACAGAAATAGGATTATATTATTGAAATATTCTAATAATTTTAATAATTTTTTTGTATTTTACTTATTCTATTCTTGTAATCAGTAACTACATAAAGCACAGAATACACACAACTCTCCTCAATCACAGATCACCGCCACATCGACTGTGGAATCGAATTTTCAGGAACTTTCCCTTTGTTTTTCCTAATATTCAAGATTCTATTCTTGATCAATACAAACACAAATACTAATACGAAAACATTCTACAAAGATGGCAGCAGTTTCTCGTGAACCCGAAATTGTCAAAGCTCGTCCTTACGTTTACTTTGATATCTCAATCGGTGGGATTAACAAAGGTCGTATCGTCTTCGAGCTGGTCAGTACATTCTATTATTCATTATCCAATTCTGATCTAACTTTTCTAGTTCAACGATGGTATTATCTTTACATAATTCATTTGGAGAAATACTGACCGTATAGTTGTCCCGAAAACTGTGGAAAACTTCCGCGTACTCTGCACCGGCGAGAAAGGCGTCGGTGATGCCGGAAAGCCTCTTACCTTTAAGGTCAGTTATACCCGTTTATCGTTATTACTATATACTAAGTAGTGTAGGCCTCAGGATTTCACAGAATAATCAAACAGTTTATGATCCAAGGCGGTGACTTCACCGCTGGCAACGGCACAGGTGGTGAATCAATCTACGGCGAGCGCTTCGACGACGAGAACTTTGAACTCAAGTACGTCTTCATTCTATTGCCATCCTACTATACACAATACTAATTAGAAAGGCACTCTGTTCCGTTCCTGCTTTCAATGGCAAATTCCGGACCCAACACTAATGGCTCGCAGTTCTTTATTACAACTGTCGAGACTCCTCATTTGGACGGCAAACACGTTGTATTTGGCCAGGTTCTTGCTGGAAAGTCGCTCGTTCGGGAATTAGAGTCGCAAAAGACTGACTCGGGCGATAAACCGCTGAGTCCCTGTGTGATTTCTGACTGTGGCGAGCTCACTTACGAAGAAGCACTTGCGACGAAATCAGCTGGCGCAGATGGAACCGGGGACAATCTCGAAGACTATCCTGAAGACGAGGAGGAGATTAAGGGCACTAAACGGACGACTGAGCAGCTGTTGCAACTCGCGACTCAGATCAAGGATCTTGGAACGTCACTGTTCAAAGCACAGAAGTTTGAGATCGCGTTGGAGAAACATCTCAAGTCGCTGCGATATTTGAACTACTTTGCGCCTGATCCTAAAGAGCCACTTGCGGTTTCATTTGACAAGCTGAAGATCAACATTTTGCTGAACATGGCGTTGATCCAGTTGCGGTTGAACTTACCACTTGAAGCAGTCAAGAGCGCAGACAACGCGCTTGAAGTCGATGGGATCACCGAGACTGACAAGGCAAAGGCGTACTATCGTCGCGGAGTTGGCCATTTACGTAGTAAGAACGAAGAAGCTGCTGTGGATAGTCTGACTGAGGCGCTGAAGTATGCGCCGGGAGACAAGGCGATTGTGAAAGAGCTCGAAGGTGCAAAGGCGAAGATTGCTGATCGGAAGAAGAAGGAGCGGGCTGCTTACGCTGGTTTCTTCAACAAGAAGTAATCACACTACAATACACTACAATGCACTACTACAATAGATGGCGGTAGACAGAATAGCAAACATTGAAGTAAACTCGTCGTACGATGATTTCCCCGGACTCTCAAATATAAGGGTCTCGTGTGCCTCCACAGCCCCCACGCTGATGCGGGATAGAACAGCCCCCACGAGACCAAAACCCCATAAAGCTGAGCTCGCAGCCTGTTGTTCACACCCACACAGTCTGCCTGACAGGAACGTATTACGTGTATAAAATGACAAGAGAACTGGTTTCTGGAGTGTGGGTGCCGACGGTGACGTTTTACACTGCGAACGACGAGATTGACACAGAGACAATTGGGAAACATGCTGTTCGTCTGGCAAGGGCCGGCGTAAAGGCGATGGTCACGCTTGGCTCGTACGGTGAAGGCGTGTTGTTATCGCCAAAGGAGCGGTCGATGGTGAATGCTGCGACGCGTGCTGGACTTGATGCAGCTGGGTTCACAGACATTCCAGTCGTCGCTGGCGTGACTGAGCAGTCCGTCAAAGGCGCGGTCGAACTCACCAAAGACGCAAAGGAAGCCGGCGCAGATGCGATTCTGATGGTCTGTTCGTCGTACTATCGATCGTTCATCAACGACGAAGTCATCACAGACTTCTTCACCGGCGTCGCGGACGAGTCCCCGCTGCCAATCATCATCTACAACTATCCTGGTGTCACGGCGGGCGTCGATATCAGCTCAGAGCTGCTCATCAAGCTCGCTGAGCACCCAAACATCATCGGCACCAAGTTCACCTGCGGCAGCTCCGGAAAACTTGCACGTGTTGCGGGCGCACTCAAGTCAGTTGGTCCTCTGAGCCCTGAAAACACCATCGCGAACGGCGGATACCTCTGCATCGCTGGCATGGCTGACTTCCTCACCCAGGCTTTGGCAGTCGGTGGCACTGGCGTCATCTCTGGTCCTGGAAATATCACGCCCAAAACCGTCGTGCGCGTGTACGACCTCTTCAAGGCTGGAAAGTACGTCGAGGCATTCAAAGCCCAGCAGCAGCTCTCCGACAGCGACTACTTTTTGACCATGCTCGGTCCTGAGGGAACCAAGTGTGCGCTGCAGCACTTCTTTGGCTACGGCGGACACGTCCGAAGACCGCTCACCAAGCGCTCTGACGAGAATGTCAAGGCCATGGCCACTGGCATTGAGAAGTATATTGATTTCGAGAACAGTCTGTAGAGTTACAGCAAGAAGAGACGATCATCACTTCGAAATGAAAGCCAATTCTTACATAATTATACTGTTATGTTTAGTAATAGTATACTTACATCAGTACGTACGTAATTACACTTTAATGCTTAATACTATAAATAGAGCGATCAACCTTGCTAGCCGAAAGCGGACGAGCGATTCCCAAAACGGCAAGGGGTAGACCACAGTGGCCGCGCATTGTGGCCGTGTTGTAGTGGCTGGAGTGAGCTCGATAGTGCAGCCGCGCCGTGTGAAAAGTCTCCTGTAATTTCCTTGTTTTACTATTCTCATCTGCATATGCATATAGCGTATATCATATATTCAGATATCTTACATATTCAGATATATTCAGATACATTCTCAGATAAATACAGACAAACAATATATACACTCAAAACAGAGCAGAACACAGAATACACAGGAACAGCATAAGAACAACACTCAGACAGCACACATTGACGCATTGAACAACTAATGACTGCGCAATCTTCGTGAACTTGTTGTCTTTTCGTTTACATTCCTTTCTCATCAGAGCTGTTTGTATATTCTGTATATATCTTATTTCAGCGAATTGTATACTCAGCCGTATTTGGCGTTCCTGCGTATCCGTACTGCTGCGCATTTTCCTTCTCATTCTCATTCTCATTCTCACTCTACGCATTGTCAGCACATTTACAGGACATTTACAGTACGCTAACAGCCATCTTCATTACACTACACATGCCCTTCTTTTCCCGCAGAAAACGCGTTCCTCCCGCGTCCAGAGAAGCCGCCATTGCCGTGTTTGGCGCGTCCGCGTTCAGCTACGGAGGTATGTCTCTTCTCTTCGCTCTCATCTAGAATTTTGCTAACATCACAGACGACGACGCTCTTTCGCCAGAAGAATCATCTGCTCTTGACTCTGATGCCTGGATGTCTGCTTACACACCACCTTCCGGCGCATATCCTACTTCAAGCAAACTTGTCGCGCACACTGCCAGGGACGTCATCGAGTCGTATAATCCGACCAACAGTGCTGCACCTCCGAGGCCGCAACGCCAGCCTGAACTCGTCCAGAGCAGGTTTCCTTCGCTGAAGCGGCTATCATCCACGTTTACGCTGCAACACGGGAATCTTTCCCTCGGCGAGCTCATCACTGCCGCTGTCGGCGACAACAGGCCTCTTTCCCGTCAACCCTCTGTCAACGTACTCAACCACCGCCACGGATCCTCTTCTTCCCTCGTCGAGCCGCATTTCCCAGACTCTACTTCAAGCCTGGGAACTTCGCCGTCTTCCTCATCCTCGTCGTCGGCTGCCGCTGCTTCTTCTTCAGGCGCCGTGGCACCTTCCGTTTTAAGACGTGACCTAACCCCGGATGATTTTTATCGACGTCATCGCAATCATAATCATCATAATCAGCAGCACAGTCAGACATCGTCGAGTCAGATTAGCGCAGAAGAGCACTTCAACGCGGTCTTTTTACCGCACCAGTTCGTGACGCCCTCGCAGCGTTCTTATAAGCGCGACCCGAACGGTATCGCGCGAGAGCCACTTCCGCAGCCTAAACCGCGGTACGTTATTCCTGAGCTGCGACCGCGACGATCGGCGAATGCGTCGCCTGTCTCGTCGGGTTCGTCTAGTTCGTCGGTGAGTAGTGCGAGATCTCAACAGCAGCAGCAGCAGCAGCAGCAGCAGCCGCTGAGAGGGCAGATTCGAAGGAATTCTCAGAAACGAACTGCAAAGAAGCAGACCATCGACACAAGCTCGTCATCCACAATGAAAGACAATGAAGTATCACCAACTTCGATCTTCGAGCGGCAAGTTCAAGATCCTGTACTCGCCTCCGACGGCGTCCCCAGCCATCACCAAATCGAGAAACTGATCCCTCCGGTCCTTACAGCCTCGTGTGAAGTTCTCACTAGCGACTCAACCAACCCCGAGAATGTGGAAGTTGTCTCTGTAGAGCGCGCGCCTAGTATTAACAGGACAAACTCGAGCGGTTCAGTAACATCCCTTGCATCGACGGCATTATCACTGCAAGAGCGAATTCCTGGATCTTGTGTATCTACGACACAACAACGACTTAGTTTTTACTCCTTCGCAGACGTGATTAACAGTTCCTTGCCACAATCCACAGACGCTCCTCTTCCAGATTCCAACGCAAACGAGAGTGTACCGCCAAGCAGCGGATCGACTGTCACAATAACTACGTTGAGTGAAGCTATTCGACGCAATCAGGATGAGATTTATTCTGCTTAATGGCATTATATGGACGGACGGGTTGGATTGGGTTTAGGTGGATGGTGTTATAATTGATATTAAAATACATACAACATACAAGATATACTTCATATTCTTCGCACGCCTGCTTCGTTGTATAACTGATGATAACACTCATATTCGTCACGTTGACTCTGAAATAACTGATGATATTAATTACATATATACAAGCCATTAGTTATACTTGATACTCCTTCGTAAACTGCTTCGCCGTTGTAGTTGATTGCGGCGGTCGTGAACGCATACGTAAAGTACTCTCATCATCGTCATCACTCTCACTATCTTCCTCATCACGTTTTCTCAAAGACTGTTTTATCGCACTTGATTTCCCATTCGCTAGTTTGAACTTGACAAAGTTGTTTGAATCATCGTCCGAATCAGAAGTCCGTCTTTTCTTTGCGGATGTGCTGGGTTTTGGAAGAGAGTAGGAACCGATTCCGTTCAACACGGGGAGGAATAACACGAATAAAATAACCAAAACAATCAATACCGGAAGAACAAACGGATTCGACATTTCTGCGCTTTCGGTTTCGTGTGCACGTTGTTGAAAGCAAATGAGTGAACTGAATACACTAACAGCGAAAGATGGAGAGAGTATGCCGGGTTACACATCGGTCTTTTCTTACATCATTAGTTATGTAATGATGCTGTTTGAGTTTGATTTAGCTCAGGAGGCGGAAATAAGACGAAAACCGTCGATAGCCGCCGCTTCTTAATGGTCTGTCTGTCCCGAAAGAGTAGAAAAGATTTCAATTTAAAAGAAACGCGAAGAAAAAAAACTCTGATAATTTTAAAGAGAAGAAGTAATCAGAACAACTGCGAAAGCAGCAAAACTTCAGCCCACGTTTCCCTCTTTCCACTTCCACTCCCTCTTTTCTCTCTTCTCAATAAAATACTCAAACAGCAATCTTAATCCAACCATCTCACTTAGCTACTCCCGCTCAACCTATTTCTAATTTAAGCTCTAAACACGTCTACCCAATTCTAATTACAGCGAATCTCATCTTCAAGCGGTTTACTTGCTGAATTGATTTTTTTTACGTGGACCTACTCAAGTTACGACAGCAATTGAGCAATTGGAATAATGAGAATTATCTATATTAGCTATTATCTATTCAAAAGCGTGCACTATACAACCCGATATCAAACTCTAGATGCACAAATCACATCCTCAAACTAACAACAAGATATTAAACAATTAAATAACGTGCAAAAATATGTCTAAATCCAGTCCAATATTCCCACATGCAAAATGCTCTCTTTTTCTCTCTCTTTCATCTAAAGATTGGGAGCGTACTTGGAATGCTTTCTCAGTCTTTTTCCATACTTGTAAAACAAGAAAGGCACAGGCGCAAGCAAGATACCCAGACATCCGAGTAAAGTACCTGCCCATTGAGTTCCGAGGTTATGAAACATCGCGGTCGCGAATAATGGGAAACCAGCGCCGAATCCGGAGCGCAGGACTGTGTTTGCTGCGACAGCCGAGGCGGCGAACATGAGGTATGATTCAACGAGGTATGTAATGCACGACAAGAAAATGAGGATAATTCCGCCTCCAATAAGAACACCAGCAGCGGTAGGCGCCATCCAGTGCACAGTCTCGTGGTACGCACCACACCATGTCAACCAGAACATACCAATCGGGAAGATAACACCGCCAATCATAGTAGCCTCGAGACGCATCTCAGGCACCGGTCTGTTTCCGTTCGCAGCGATCGCAGCCAACACGCGAGGTTCAAACAAAAACACAATCAGACAGCCGATAAGCTCGCCAACAACCATACCGATATACGGGAGCATACCGACAGTGTCTGACATGCCGTAGCCTTCAATGAAGATAATAGGATAGCATTCAAGCAACAGGTAGAGAATACCGTAGACAAACGCAGTGTAGATTGTAATCAGCAAAAGAATAGGCTCGGTAACAAGCATGCGGATCGGACGGGTAAAGTTCTTCTCGATCAGCTCCTGGAAGTTCAACTCGACCTGTTCCTGACGAGCATGGATACTCCAGTTTCCGGTCGCACGACGCAGCACCGCCGCTTTCTCGATCAACACAACGGGTGCGTATGTCTCGTCAATGAACAGCACAGTCATCAGGAATCCAAAGAATCCCATAATCATGGTGATGTATTCAGTCCATCGCCATCCCAAGTACGAGTTAACGATGAACGCACCAACCACAGGCGCAATAAGAGGACCGACAAACACAGCACTTGAAAACAAAACCATAGCGGTTCCACGCCATCTGTTGCCAAAAATATCCGAGAACGCAGCCGGGACAACAGTCAAGCATGCGGCACCGAAGAATCCGGCAAAGAACCGGCAAATCATGATAGTTTGGAGATCGTAGGCACGCGCGACAGCAAGATTGAAAACCGAGAATCCCAAGGTACCAACAATAAGGGGCTTGCGACGTCCCGAAAGCTCAGAGAACGGTGCCCAGACTAAGGGACCACTGGCGAAACCGAGCACATAAAGCGACATGCCGAGAATAGCGACGACGTCCGAGACGCCAAACTTCTCTGCAACGACGACAGTGGCAGCGGAAAAGATAGACGAGCCCCAGGCCGCGGTCATAGTCGCAAAACCAAGAATGCCCATGATCTTTGCTTTCTTTAGAATCGGGTAGTTCATTGGGTGGATCGGGTCATCTGGCCCGTCAAACTCAACAACGTAGGCATCGCGATCTTTGACGAGCGGCGGAAATGGCTTACCTCCGCCAAATGCCGGCAGCGGTTTTCCGGACTTTGTGAACTCGAGCTGTTTCGGTGTGCCAATGGTCTCTGAGGCAATAGTCATGGCAGTCCGCACACGTTGGAGAAACTGCGGGTCATCTTGCTCTTCGGGATGTGAGGGCGTGAGCGAGAGAGGCACGCCTGCGTCCTCGTACTCTTTGCGCATCTCGGGCGAGACGACGGGGGCGAGGTCCGTCATGTCTTCTGAACCGGACGGCTCTGAACTAGACGAGCCTTTTTCTATGTCTGCCATCTTCGTGTGTGTGAATGCAGTGAATGTGGTGAAAGATAGAAAGGATAGAGAAGTGAGTAATCTGGTGAGAAAAGAAGAGAAGTGTTGTGTTGAGCAAGGTGCATTTGGACTGTGTTGTGATTATTATACTTCTGAGCCCGGTCCAAAATCGCCGCTGTTGTCGGCGCTCCGGCTTTACTCGGCTTGAGCGTGTCTCCGAGATATTCAGCATTTTTTTATTTTTGTGGCATAAAGTGCACTGTGTTTAGTGTATATGATATAATCTTCTAGTCCAACAGTTTTAAATCGCAGAGTCGGCATCAAGCAACTCCGGCTGTCATCATTTCGTCATTTATGTTGGGTTTGTAGTTAGTAAGCAAGTTTTTAAGTGTTGTTGCTGCTGCGAGTGAGTGAATGCTGTATGTAAATGTGTGTGATGCAAAGTAGTTCAGTGCAGTGCTCAAAAGTCGTCTAATTCTTCCTATCTCACATTCACAAACACTAAACTTCTTCATATCTTCACTACACTGTATTACAGCACTCTTCACTTTCATTCTCTTAACACTCTCTCTTCTCTGCTGACTATTTCATCAACCCTCAATCCGCCCTCAAACTGCAACATCCGTCTCGGCGTTTCATCTCTCCCCAAAAACACCGATCTCGCACTTTCGCCATCTTTTTTTTTATAAACCCTAACACCCTCTTTCACCCCTTCCTTACTTCGGTTTGCCGAAAAATTATGAATAAGCATACTTGCAACCCTAAAATCTCTTGTAGTTCAAGAATTAAGGATAAGTTCAACCACGGAGTACGCGTAGTAGAGTTTTGTAGTAGTAAACCTTTCAATAATAGGGATTAGTAGGATTTTATGTGTGAATTTTGTTACTGTCTATAGCTGCTATCTATAGCTTGCTATTATAGAAGCCCAGACTGGATGAATCAAGTCTAACGTTGGGGGCACAGATGCCCGGATTCTTTTTGATCGTTCCATTTTGGAAAATTTGCTAAGCCGTTTTTAGATAACTCTTCGCACCTAAATGATTACAACTTGCTCAGGAGTATAATGCTTAACTAATACAGCGCAATTACCAATTTTCATCATCATACACTAAATATACTATTCACCATAATATGCAACACACAAAATAGAATATCAAAATAGCTAATAGAATAGAAATACAAGTAAACTCATTTATGCAATGCGAAGCAAAATACTATGTCAGTACTTGCACATATCACCTCCTCCTTTGCCCTCCTCCATTATAACTACTCCCCTCAAAAGGCTTCACCTTATGAGCGGAGTAGTTCGCCTTATGAGGGCAACTCGTCCCCCAATTCTTCTCAACCCGACAATGAAAACATCCCCCTGTATTGTCCGGCTCCTCAACTCGTCCTAAATGCTGCGCTAGTGATACTCCTCCACCTCCGCCTCCGCCTCCTTGTGACTTATTATACGTGACTTTACTTGGCCCATCGCGAGGCTGTAACCTATCCGAAAACGATAAATTCTTATTCGAATTCTCATTTGCATTCATATTCGAGCTAGAAAATCGCACCGAATTCACCGCCGGTGGCAGCGGCGGCGACGATCTCTGGAAATATATTGACTCCCGCTCACTCTCTCTGCCGGACTTATTGCTATTCTCGTTACCAGTCGAGTCACCCCGCAAATCAATCTTAGTAGCAGACCGCAAATTATCAATCCGATCTCGGAAATCGCGCGGTGTGGGTTCTGTTGTTGTCGTTGCTGCTGTAGAAGGGCTAGCTGCAGCAGTAGCGGCAACAGGCGACTGCCCGGCTGCTGTACTCACCCGAGTATGAATCGTTCTGATCGCCTTCGCCGGCGGCGCTTCAATAGCCTTGGCTGGCTCGGCAGCCGTCTTCGCTCCAGCGCCATTAACTTGCGCCTGTCCCGTAGCAGCTTCTAATGCTGGCTTTGCAGAGTTCACCCGTGCTGAAGAAGCTGCTATATTAACAGCCACTGCATTAGTCGAACTCACTACACCATTCGCTCCCGAAGCATTCCCAGCAGCAGCACCAGGAGCTGGTCTCTGCCATGGCGGTACTGCCTCGGTATTCGGATCAGCAGCCAGTGCCACTTGCTGTGTCTTCTGTGCGACTGGCGGCTGCACTGTCTGAGCAGCACTCTGAGCCGGTGCACCATTAGAAGTTACCGACTGAGCACCTTTCTGAGCAGCTTGCCGATTAATAGGCTTCGAATCGGCTGCATTAGCCTGTTGCTGTGCTTGCTTCTGTGTTTGTGGTGCAGATCCTTCTGGAGAAATCAATGGATGGGTTCCTGGAGCCTGATTCACTGTTGGTGCCTTCTGCATCGGAACAACAACAGTAGCTTGTTGAGCTGTGCTCTTTGCAGAAGCAGGTGGTGCAGCTGCTTTAGCTGGTGTAGCTTTGTCATTAGCACCTATATTGCTGTTGTTGATGTTGTTGTTGCTGTTGTTGCTGTTGTTGCTGTTGTTGCTGTTGTTGCTGTTGTTGCTGTTGTTGCTGTTGTTGCTGTTGTTGCTGTTGTTGCTGTTGTTGCTGTTGTTGCTGTTGTTGCTGTTGTTGCTGTTGTTGCTGTTATTGTTGCTAGTGTTGCTTGCCTTATTATTCGCCTTGGTATTACCATTTCCATTGTTATTCCTGAAATTCGGATTATGACTAGGATGGTTAGGATTGTTGATATTGATAACATGTTCATTGCTGTTGTTGGAGTATATGCTGTTCTTCCCACCCTTGCCATTCTTCCCCTGCCATCTCGCAGGCTCTCTACCATTATTTCCATTGCTGTTGTAATTATTGTTGTTGTAACGATTATTATAATCACTATTGTAATTTCTACCATTGTAATCATTGTAATCGTTATAGTCGTTAATCTTGCTGAATCGGAAATTAGAATTTCCGCCAGTCTTGCGAGTATCGGCAGTATCGTTGTTTTGTGCAGCAGACCGGGTAGACACAGACTGCTGATTCGCAGCAGCCTTGTTGACAACTGCCTTGTTATTGTTTGCATTCTTTTGCTGTTGTTGTTGTTGTTGTTGCTGACGAGTAACAGGAGCTTGAGCAAAAGAATTGGCAAGTGGCACTGTGCGATCAGGCGACACGCGCTCTGCTTTCACAGGAGTAGGAGATGATCGAGACCAAGGAAGCGATGCTGTGGCCACCGCAGCTGGGATACCAACAGCGGCTGGCACAGCCTGAGGAGCGACAGCGACAGGGGCGGGAGCAGCAGGCGCTGCAACCCGAGCGGCAACAGGAGCAGCCTGAGCAGCCTGAGGCACGACAACCGGAGCGGCAGGAACAGGCGGGGCGGACATCGCAGACGGTGCAAAAACAGGCGCAGATTCAGCCACCGGGGCAGTTGCAACCGACAACACTGGCGACGCATCAGGGGTTGCCATCACAGTCTGTGAAGGCACAACAGAGGCGGCAGCGGCAGGGATCGTCGCGAATTGAGGTGAGATCGAGCGACTTTGTGTGCTATTTGATACTTTTCGTAATTTGACGGCGCGTTGAAGGTCTGAAGCGGAAGATTCGCGCTTCAAAGACTCAATTTTGATATCCGAATCGGCGTATAAAGCTGCGCGGATCATATCAGGCAGACTCTTCGCGCCAGCTTTCTTGACGATTGACTTGATTTTAGGCTTAAGACCAGCTAGAAACCGACCAGGACCAACCATTTTCTGGAATTCAAAAGGTAGTTTGCAAAGCAGACTGCAGAATTCTCCCACATAAGCAAGGACTTCTGCAGTCTGATTCAAACGATAAAACCGATCTTCGAGAGACATCAATTCATCCTCATCCTCTTCTTCGTTTTCTAAGACTGAGTCATTCATGTTGTACACAGATAAGGGATTGAACTCATGTCGGAATTCAGAGACGACTTCGTCGTATGTGTAATTCGTAAACGAGTCACGGGAATTGTGAAACCACTTGCGCGCATCGCCTTCCAAACAGCATCCAAAGAAATTGATCCGGTCTTTATCCGACGATATGCTTCTTTCTGAAATCTGACTGTTTACGGAGACGATGAATCCTTCGACGGCGTCTTCATCGCGCAAGCCAGAGAAGCCTTTAAAAGGCTCTGGTTGCGGAACCTCGCGCATGGCGCTGATAATGTTACTGAGATCTTGCGTCCGGCTCATGATTAGCAGATATTACAAGGACTTTAGTGAATAGATACTTGGCAAATAATTCGATACTGGCCTAGTAACTAGTAAAAAAAAGTCCAAGTTGATGCTATAGTTGTTTCGTGGGTTGTCCTGCAGACGTAGCAGAATGTGAGAGTAGGGCGAAGTGTCTTGTTAAGTGAGAACGTATGATTGCCCAGCTGGGCGCCTTGGTGCTGAGAAATGTAATTGTAAGGCGTTTGTGCGAATTTAAACAGGTCAAGGGGGTCAGCACGTGTGTAATATTAGTGATCATACTGTTTCAATTAAACTACGAGTCACTCACTACAATGAGTACGTTTAGGTGCAAAATAGACCACATATGTAAATGAATGGCGGACCAGATCATCAAGACGGCTATTCAGGCGGATAAACTGGTAAATGCAGGCAATAATTTGAAAATACTGATAAATGGATCAAAAAGCAGAAATTAATTGTGAAACTTAATTTATTTTGAGGGGTTGACAGCATGATTCTTCGTAATCGAAAGATATTGATTATTGATGCGCTTGGTATGCGTTGTAGCTAACTGGGATTTGAAACATATGAAAGAATACCTTCTGGATGGCAGTTTCTGAAAAAAATCGACTTATCATCAGAAATCATAAACCAGTCTTTGATCGCTATCTGGTATACTTTGCTTATCCTGAATTTAGTCAGCAGGACTTTGACTGTCTCATTCTCGTAATTGAAAGAGAATTTACTAAATAAAACAAGCAATCGCCACAAATCAGTAAACGCATACCCCAAATAATAATTGAAATAAATAAATATTCATCAACTAAACAGGGGAACATAGGTCGCAGCAAAGCAAGATCGCGCACCGTCTCAAAGCTTTCCCAATCTCCTACTGAATCACCACTCTCTATGAAACAACGAGCGCGGTATTAATTAACTTATAGTGCTCAAGTATGGGGTCTTTTACGATCGTTTAATCCGGTGTTGTGGATACTTAAATTTCATGCTGCATTCATATCTACAATCGTTGTCGTTGTAGATTTTATTGATGGTATTCTAGAAAGAGGCGAGTCTGTTGGAGACCTTGCGGGTGACCTAGCAGATATCGTTCGTCCAGTTGGTGGCCAAGTAGGTGTCGTTTGTATTGGGTGTTGGTGTGTTTTCATATATCCGGACTTCTAACAAAGTTGTTACGTAATTTTTGACAAATTCGTCTTTACGGTTTGTAAAGGCCCTGTTTTCAGAGAAATTTTAAAGTTGCCTCTATGGCCAAGCGGTAAGGCGCAGCACTTGTAATGCTGAGATCAGTGGTTCAAATCCGCTTGGAGGCATTTTTGCTTTTTTTTTGCCAAGTTGTAGTTGAAGAGGATGCTTTTTCAGAGTTGTTTTTTTTTGATTGATTGATTAATCACTTGAAGCGATCATTAGAATTAGAAAGACGTTGGGTTAATTCCTACTTTGCGATGAGTGTCTGTATTAAGAGTTTTAGGGCTTTTGTGATTTTGGGACTTTTGTATTTACATTCACGTCTATAGTCTTGGACTGTAGTTAGTGTTGTTGATCTCGTCAGCTTTACTACGCGTAAACAGTGCGCGTATACCGGAGACTCAGACAGATTCAACAGTATTCGACAATAGTAGCATTAAACGCTGAGATAAAAGATACTTATTAGAGCAAATTTATGAAGTAAATATGAATTATAATATAGTATCTAGCAGATTGCTCAATAGTCGTCTTAGATGTTACGATGCAAGTTATTCATTCAAAAGACAGTAAAATTCAAAACTCCTTCTGCGGTTTTGGCTTATTTTATTTATTTCTCCTCACTTTTTCGTGTTCTTAGGAATCCGTCATCCATTCAACGCCCATTCCACTCATCAACGCACTCAACTCGCCCCCTCGTTGCACACCATTTGAAGCGATTTGGAATTCTCCTGCGGCAGTGCCATCGCCTGCTTTTAGCCAGTTAAACCATTCGAAGAAGTTTGCCATGTCAAATTGATGTGTCGGACTGAATTCTTGGAGTGCTATTGGGGTAGCGAAAGCTTCTTCGGCTTGTTGGAGGGAGATCTGGGGAAGGTGGTGAGCGAGTAGTTCTGCGGAAGGGGTCGTTGAGGTGGTTGTGAATTGTTGGACAGGGTTGGATGGCGGTGCGGAGGGAGGGGTGGATAGAGGTGGTTGGATAGCGGTCGAGTGATGAGAGAGAGGAGGATTTTTTTGGGTAGATATACTCCTCGCGGCATCGTTATCACTTTTGTTCTTTGACAGTAAGAAATCAAGATCAGACGCTGTTCGGCGCATATCAGACAGAATCTTCGCGCTGACCATCCGTGTCTTTTCATCTTCTTCGTCAGTTTCCTCTTCAAACTCTTTACTGTCGAGGTTTGTGTTTTTGCTGTCGGCGTTGGCGGGATTGCCATCAGCGAGGATACCTGCCTGTCGACGCATCTTGCTCAACCATCCCTCTTCAATAACAAAAAGGAGTAGATCAGAATATCGCTTGGCAACTTGCCAATAATCGCCAATACCAGCCAGAGTCTTTACAAGTGTTGCGATATCGTCAGTCAGCATCGTAGCAGTCATGAAACAATGCACGATGGATAATCTAGCAGCGACCCAGAGGGTGAACGCGTAGTGCGGCCCGACGCATTTAAAAAATCGCTGGGGATTATTATGCAAGATCTGCGCAAGCTCGACGATATGTGAGACGGCTGCTAATGAGCGTGTGCGTGACTCAGGATTGGCTTTGAAGTTTGCCGATTGCTGGTAGGGGTATCCCGCAGCTGAGTTTATACGAATAACAGCGGTATGAAAAAGAGAGTGAAGGATGATCCAGACGGGATCAATTTTCTCTGACGAGTCGCTTGCGAATTTGACGACGACTTTTTCGGTTGACGAGAACTCTTCAGGGAGACGAAGCTGCCATTCATCCAGGACGAGGTTAAATTTTCTAAACTCAAGCTGCCAACGTTCAGAGTCATGTTTTGAGTTGATGTTTACTGTTTTTCGTAAAAACTCATGGATGGACGAGAGAATGCCGAGTAATTCGAGTTCATAGGCGAATGGCTCGAGAGCGAGGGTGACGCTGTGCGGGACGGGCGGGTCCCCGGGGTTTGTGTCGTCGATGCCGGTGGTGGGTTGTCCGCTGGTGGTGGTGGTGGTGGTGGTGGTGGTGGTGGTGGTTTCGGGGGATCTGTGATAGCCGTAGGTAAACCAAGAAGAAAACTCCGAGGGAACTCGATCATTGCGAAGATTGCGAGGGACATGAGGGAGGAAGGGTAGTCTTCGACGAACTTCGGAGGCGGGGATGTTAAAAATAAAGGAACTGCCAACGGAGGAATATCGATCTAGTAAGTAGACGCCCCAGAAAAGTCTCCTGCGTCGTTCCTCGTTGACGTCATCGGTACTCTCAGGGATGATTGGGACACCAGCTGTGCTGATACCCTCATGAGTTGCAGGAGTGATAGCACCTGACGAGGGATTAGAGCGGTCTTGATTAAGACCAAGTTTGAGAGCGATGGAGCAAATCATGGCTAGGATGGACCAGCATTTGGGACCGTTTGAGGTTCCGACGACGTCGATGGCCATGATGACCATTGCTTCTAGGGATTCGAGGGTAGGGATTTCTAGGGTGAGGAGGGTGATGCGTTGCGAAGCGATAGTGTGGTAATGCAATCTCTCTTCTTCGGACATGTCGTTGGGGGACAAGAAGCGGAGGGAAGCCGCGACGATGGCGTAGATGAGGATATTTTCGCTGTCAATTTCGGATTCGGATGGGAAGATGCGTTGCCAGATATCTTGAATGTCGAAGATTGGTAGCCAGGAGGTGATGTGTTTGAGAAACAGGCGGACGAGTTTAACAAGGAGGTTGTAAGGTGGGAGGGTTGGCAGGGGAAGAGGTTGCTGGTGGAGTAGATGGTGAGGATCGGAGAGGACGGATTGTGTGTGGCTTGTTGCGGGACTGGGTTCGAAGACTTCGGAGGCGACGGCGGTGGATGCGCTGCTGCCTGGAGCAGGAGTTGCAAGGGCGTTTGGAAGGGTGTTTGGAAGGGGAATTTGGTGGTTTGAAAGAGAAGTGGACCATGAAGCTTCGAGGTTTCGGACTGATCTGGCGGTTTCGACGAGGACGGTTTCAAGACGGTCAATGTTTCTTAAAGCGCTGAAGTTGTCGAGGACGACGGATTCGAGTTTATCGATGCGGTCGACGAGTTCTCTGCCAAAGCCGGGTTTGAGACCGGGTTTACGTTTTTCAGTGTAGAGACATTCGATACCTGGGATAGATTGATGTTAGGTAGTGTGGGCTTAGGAGATGAGAAAGAGCGAGAAGTACCATGTTTTGAGCACCAGCCGCAGGAGGGATGAGCGCGGTCGCATTTTACTTTGCGTTGTTTGCAGACGTTGCATCTGGAAGCGATAGGCATTGTTAGGATAAAGGATAAGAAGATAAGAAAAAGGATAAGAAGATAAGAAAAAGGATAAGAAAGAAGAAGACGTACGAGAGGGAGACTGGTTGACCTGAGGGATCATCGTCGAGGGAGTCGAAGGAGAGTTTGCGTTTGAGTGAGTAAGAAGGGATGTTTGAAGTGGATGCGTCCATTTGCCATGGAAACGATTTGAAAAAGTAAACAATAAACAAAAGATAAGAAGAGTGTTTGTTGGACAGTTATTGTTTTGTTGTACAAAGTCGGGAGAAACAGTTGCCGAGGATTTTGGTGAAGAAAACCCCTAAACTCATGTTGTAAGGGTAAAGTGCGGGGTAGATTAGTAATAAATTAGTAATACTTTTATTAAATGCTTTTTATTAGTTTATTAATACAATAATGTAATAATTAATCTAAATATAACGATAATAATAATATATAACTCGGATTTATTTCCGAAACACCGACATTTCGCTGAATCGGTAAAATCCTAAACCGACCGCCGTCCGTCCGCAGTTTCCGCTTTTAACCCACCTTTACTTCTTTTATAAAAGTCTCCTTCTTCTTCTTCTTTTGTTTACATCTTCTATCACTCACTCACTCACAATGACAGCAAAACCATTCCCAACAATCATCGCCGTCAGACCGTTCCTTATCGATGGACGCGGTATCGGCGGTGACTATCACGATGTCGACCGTGGTCATTGGTATCGTATTCTCCTTCTTCTTCTGATTCTGCTCATACTAATATCTTAATATCATACTACAGGCTCATTGATTCTCCCATCTCTAACCCAATGTCCGGATATGAAGAATACCGCGCTTCTCGCGTTTCCTGGGGAATCAACG
Organism: [Lipomyces] yamanashiensis; assembly: GCA_030572775.1. Lineage (NCBI taxonomy): Eukaryota > Fungi > Ascomycota > Lipomycetes > Lipomycetales > Lipomycetaceae > Myxozyma > [Lipomyces] yamanashiensis. Next base: position 39,069 of record JAJMBS010000041.1, read on the forward strand.
TCCTCGGATCCTTCTGCATCGAAATCGAAACATCAGACGGAACAAAAGGTTTCGCAACCGGCTTCGGTGGTCCGCCTGCTTGTTGGCTCGTCTCAAACCACTTCTCGCGCTTCATCATCGGTGCTGACCCTCGCGATATAAACCGCATCTGGGACAAAATGTTCAAAGGTAGCATGTTCTACGGCCGCAAAGGCATGACCATCGCCGTCATCTCCGTCATCGACCTCGCTCTTTGGGATCTTTTGGGAAAGCTCCGTAATGAACCTGTTTATAAAATGATTGGTGGTGCCACAAAAGACAAAATCAACTTTTACTGCACCGGCATCAGACCCGACTGTGCAAAAAAAATGGGTTTCTGGGGTGGAAAAGTGCCTCTTCCCTATGGTCCCGCTGAAGGCCACGAAGGCCTCCGCAAGAACGTCGCGGCTCTTAAAAAATACCGCGAGTCCGTTGGTCCTGACTTCCCCATCATGATTGACTGCTACATGTCTCTCAACGTCACCTATGCCATCGAACTTGCCAACGCCCTTCGCGACCTCAACATCAACTGGCTAGAAGAAGTCCTTCACCCCGACGACTTTGACGGTTTCGCCCTACTCAAAGCCGCTTGCCCCTGGATGAAGTGGACGACTGGTGAACACGAGTACACAAAATACGGATTCCGCAAACTCATCGAGAACCGTAACGTCGATATCCTCCAACCTGATGTCATGTGGCTAGGCGGAATGACCGAGCTCGTCAGAGTCGCATCCCAAGCAGCTGCCTACGACATTCCCGTCGTTCCCCACGCCAGCGGTCCATACTCTTACCACTTTGTTGCCGCAACAGTCAATGCGCCGTTCCAAGAATACCTCGCCAACTCGCCGGACTCGACCTCTGTCCTGCCTGTCTTTGGCGCGTTGTTCCTCAACGAGCCTGTTCCTTCAACCGGAGTAATGGACGTCACTACTCTTGACAAACCTGGCTTTGGTTTGGAGTTGAACCCGGCCATTAGATTGATTCCGGGTGATTTAGTGGTTGCGCCTGCCCCGGAGAAGCCATTGAAGATTGAGAATTCAAATGGAAAATAAGTCATTCTAAAAAATGCATATAATTGTATCTTAATCTATTAGTTTTTTATACACGTCGCCTTAATCGTACTTTATACGGACTCGCAGGCTTCAACACCCCACCTCCGTAATTCTCTCCAATCTTGAACTTTGGCACTTCACCCAAAGTCTCTATATCAAAACACCACAACACGTAAACCACCTGAGTGATCGCCTCAACAATCGCAAGATTACGGCCGGGGCACATATGTCCACCACCTCCCCATGGAATATATGCTTTCCACTGTGGATCTTCAGCCGAAGGAGTATCGTGCAAGACCAATTTCCCACTGTTTTCAGGCATGAACCGGCGTGCGTTCCAGGTCATCGCGTCTGGGAAGGCGTTATTGTCCCAGTGCGACATACTTGCTAGCACGAGGACGCTATCACCCTTGCGGAGGAAGTATTCTTTGACAGAGGATGGAGACTTTGAGTCTGCAATTTTGATCATTGTATCGCGAGCAATGACGCGTCCTGAAGTGATATTCGACGCTAACCGCGCAGTCTCTTTGAACGCAGAATTGAGAAGATCGTTTTTGTAGAGAGATTTCCAGTCAAAGTCTTGAGTATCTGGGCTATAGCTTGATGTGATGATTTCGAGGACTTCTTCGCGTAGTTGTTCGTTGTGGATTATAAATGCAAGATACCAGAATGCGAGGGGTACTGAGTTTGATTTACTCGCAAAGACAATTGAAAGGAAGTATCCAGACAGATCTTGACGAGTGAAATATCCGAATTTCCTGAAAATATCCGAGATACCTGTAATAAGCGGCGAAGACTGTGACGATTTTTCGTTATCAGTAAAGTAATCTGCCAGATGCTCAAGAACACGCGAGCGCGCATCCCTGCCTCGTTTGTTGAAGATGTACGGATACGATTTTACGAACTTTTGCAGTCCGTCTTCGTATTCGATGTAGTCGTAGTACAATTTATCGACTGGAAACTCCTTTCCAAAAACAGCCAGCGCTGCAGCAACGTACGTGTTTCGTCTTGCAAAGTCGTATAATTCCACAACAGTTCCGTTCTGTCTTGCGTAATCGTCTGTCGCAATCTCATCCATCAGTTTCTTGTATTCCTCGCGTATAACAGCCCCGATAGACTCGATACTCGAAGGCGAGGACAGATAAGAAATCACATGCTTAATCAACACTTCCTGAAACTTGCTATCTTCATTGATCCGCGGTGTATATCCAAATAGCTGGATATTCAAATATTTGAAAAACGCGTGTCCGTCAAAATTCCTAGACTGGCTATACACCTGTTTCATCCCCAGTATCGGGTCCGAAACCACAGTCATCTTCCGACCACCAATATACAGCGTGAAAATCCATCCGTATTTCTGTCGTGCACGTTCAAGAAGACGTTGGGGACCGCGGACAAAGTCGAGTGCCACGCCGAGGAGAGGGAGTTTCCCCTTAATGAGCGGTGGTTCGCCTGCTGTTGCGCGGAGTTGCGCGTGGAAGAGCAACAATGGCGAGAGCACGAAGAGCACCGAAGCAAGGATATACCACAAATCCATTGTTATCACTTGAAGCTGCTTATCAATATGAGATGAGCTGCGATAAACAAATGTGGTGAACTGCGCCGCACTCTTCTTCGTAGCGAACACTCGCATAACTACTTAAATTGAGTGTGTTCTAATAAACTACTATTACTTTCATTAAAATGCGAATGTTTCCAAGAATACAACAACCATATATATGCCATATGTGCAACCAATGCAGAAAAGAAAAGAAAAGAAAAGAAAAGAGAAGGAAAAAAATAAAAAATCTAGATCTTTGATGGAAATTAAATCTTCGGCGGAAATCTCAATCTCAACTTCTCACCCCACTTCACAAACAGAAAACTCGTAAATGTACAAAAGAAAATCGCCAAAAACCCCAACAACGAGTATCCCCATCCATAATCTAGTCTATTCACGAGAGCTGGGACACACAGCGGGATAAGAGCAGCAGCGGTTGAACGCAGCAAGTTCAGCGCTGCTGTGGCAGATGCTGCGGCACCTAGCGGTGCGTATAATTCAATCAAATACGCCTGAATCGGGAGTAACGACGAAAGCAATCCCGAGCCCATAAAAAACAATGACATGATAAGCGGGAACCAAGGAATATGCGATTGAACTGCCCATCCGTACCAGAACATGGCTGCCGGAATCAGGATACTGCCGACAATCATTGGGAGGAGACGCATCTCGGGTTTGCGAACGCCGTTGTTGCGTTTGGTTAGATAGACTACCATTTTGTCATTGGTTGAGCCGACAATCATGACTGCTGAGAAAGTGCCGAATCCAACGCAAATATATGCCAAACCAGCAGTCTCGATAGAAAAGCCATATTGCTCCGTCAGGACATCAGTAAGCGTCGTGAAAAACACGTACAAATACGAAAACGCAACCGTCATGTACAGCGAAAGCGAAATAACAATAGGCGCAAACATTATCAATCGGAACGCACGACTGATATTCATATAAAACTTCTTGCTCGGTTTCATTCTAGGCACTCGCGAGTCGATGATTGAGATCAGCTCAGGACGGTCCAGCTCCGCAGCAAGCTTAGCCGCTTTCCGTCGCAGCAAGACTGCTGCATTTGTCTCAGTAACTAAAAAGAAAAAACAACCTGCCATTATTCCCGCGAAAATCTCCATCACGCGGAAACACCAGCGCCATCCAGCATGCTGAGAAATAAATCCACCAAGAATAGGACCAAACACAGGACCCATGATAGGACCGAGCAAATACATTGCAGTCGCACGGCCAGTCTCCTCAGGCTCGTACATATCCGAGATTATACCAGCACCAACGACCATTCCCGCGCATCCTGTGATACCCGACAATGCGCGAAAAACAAGAAACATCGCAACCGAGGTCGCCTCAGAGCATCCGACATTCAACAACGCGAGCAGCAAGTTCGAGATAGCAACGACGTACTTCCTGCCGTACATTTCCGACATTGGCGCGTGAACGAGCGGACCCCAGCCAAGCCCGAGAACGTAAGCCGAGACGGCGAATTGCATGACGATGGAGTTGGTGAGACCAAACTCCTTAGCCATGAGTGCTTCACCAGGCGCAAAAAGGGTCGACACAATAGGCACCATCATGCCTGTGACAAAAGTGCACATAATCGTCCCCATTTTCTGTCTTGAAGGCCAGTTTTTGGGGTTTGCAGGGTCTTCCAGCGAATCCCATCCCACAACGCCGTGGTCAAGGTCTGATAAGAACGATGGCCCATTTGGTTTTGGATTGACTTCCGGCTCATCATCCTCCTCATCCTCCTCTCCCTCCTGCTTCTCAAGACCCTTCTCCAAGTCCTTTTTCTCAGTGTATGCCTCCTCAGCGACGGTTTCCATTACACCGCTCACGACTGAGTCTGTCGTCGAATCCAGCTCGTCCGCGTCTGCTATCGCCGCAATAACCTTCTTATCCATTCTCTAATCTCTGCTGTTTTTTATTGTCTTTTTCTTAAGAGTCTTGATACACCTCTTATCGATAAAGAAGTCTTATCTTATCATTAACACCGCAGATAGCAACACTCAAAGAACAGCAAAGCACAGGCTCCCTTGCGACCAGCGCAAGAGTGGTGCGTATGTGAGTGTTAGCGTGTGCTCTGACGGCTCTGCGTTGTGCGGCGCATCTGCCTAGCACCCTGAGCCGCACTTCCGCTTGCTCGGCTCGAGCCGACTACCGGCACTGCCGATACCGAACATAAAGGGTGGGTGGGAGTTAAGCAATTACATAAACATGATTAGTAATATATGACGTATGAGTACAGCCTCACAGATGACGTAGGCGCTGCGCTGACCCGTCGCTGCCGCGCGCCTCGCTTGGCTTCTTCCTCTACTTCTTTATAAGATCACTGATCTCTGTGAATTCTCTTAATCAATTAACCTATCAAAATTAATACAAAATGCCTGCTGGACATCTTCCACTCACAGTCAAGAAGTTCGAGCGTATTGGAACACTCAAAGATGGTCTTAAACACCTCTTCCAGCTATCTCATTCAACACAAAAACTAATCTGATTCTCTAGTCAACGGACGCAATTACACCCGCGATATTGGCTGCTCGTCAGTCTTCAACCGTAAACCAATCTGGCTCTTTGGTGACACTTTCCCGTTGAACGACAAAGGACAGATGATTGGGTTATTGACCTCGACTGCTTCGATGGGAAACGACCGTGATCCCGTTAAGAGCAAGTACTGGATCTGTAAAGACGGCAAACCAGCCCAGTTTATCCCGTTCACGAACGAGGAATCGAAGTTCAACAAGGAACACGCCGGTGGTGGAAAGCAGAGATATTTCTTGTGGTCGTTTTCAAAACTACTCGAGACCTCACCCGGAGTGTACTATCCCCCAACTCTCTCTCTATCTACATAATATGCTGACATTCTACAGAGGCTGGGTATTCTTCACCAAAGGAAGAACACAATCCACCAACTTGGCTGACAACATCGGATACGGAGTTCAGATCGGTCGTGTATCGACTGACAAAGACGGCATGCCTGTCGTCACCCGGTGCATGAACGAGCCTCTCTTCCCAAACGTATGTCACTTTCTCTTTATATAACCGCATCGCTGACGAATCTAGAACTCAATTCACTTTGGATCCTTTGAAGCAATTGTCGACCATGAGTACATCTACCTTTACGGTGGAAGAGCTGGACAAATCTTCGTCGCCCGTGTGCCTAAAGACTCTCCACTGGATCTTAGCAAGTACGAATACTGGACCAAAAACGGTACTTGGTCCAAAAAGCAAGAGAACCTCAAAGATCTGTTTTGGAAACTCCAATCCGGCACTATCTTCTGGTCTAAATTCTATCACTGCTTCATCCTTGTCGGTTGCACAGGCTGGGCTGATAATAAAATCATCATGCGTTCAGCTCCTCGTCCCGAAGGACCTTGGACTCAAGACACTCTTCTCTACCAGCTTTACAAGCCTCCTTCAGGTTTTAATTATTGTATGAACGCTCATCCATGGGCATTCCCGGACGCACAAGGCGGCGAACTTCTTGTCTCGTGGACTGACCAGCATACCGGTGTCGTCGAACTTGCTAAAGTCACCTGGGAAGGTTATCAAGGTATGCAACCCCCCTCTCAAGGTCGCCCCGCTTCGAACGTTGTCCCTCTACAGCAGCCTCAACCGCAACATCCTCAACAGCCTTATGTATCTCAACTACTAAACAACGGTGATGGCGGTAGAGGTAACAACGGATACGGCTACATCCAGGGACAACAGTCGAGTAGCGCGCCTCCTCCTCCTCCTCCTATTCCATATTGGAGTAAACCTCGCTAAGACTTTCTTCTTGTCAAGGCTAGTATAAAGCAGTCATGCTGAACTGTTTTTACTGTAGGACCATCGCCGTCGTATCCGCCTCAGCAAATGAATATCTTGGCGCCGGCTCAAGAGGATAAACAGGAGGACTCACAACCTGAATCGCTATTGCGACTTTTCTCGAAATATTTGCGTGGCGCTTAGCACACCATGACCTTTTGTGCTTAGATATGATTTATTGATTATTTTACAGTAGAACTCCTTTGATAAACCTGTGATTATTAAATAGATAACTTTGCAAACCTTTTTTCAAAGTCACATCCTTGTAAAGAATCCGCTACTCTATATACCTATTAGCATCCATAACCTCAAATAGGGAAGGTAAACTCACTCTAAGAGATAATCCGTTGCAGAATCAGCAACAATGTCGACCTCCACGCCCAACTCAGAAAGAATCTCTATAAATCTAAGATCTAGAATCTTATCTGGAATAACTAAATGCGACACAGTAGACGAATAATCATCCCATTCTTCTCTAAGAAGAGCCCAGTTCTTACTACTCAGACAAGTCGTCAACGCAAACGTCAATTTCTCGGCTTTAGGACGGGGTTGGTCTTTCAGTAGTAATGTCACGATACCTCTATGTGTGATGTTTGTATTGATCACCTCTACTTTGCGAAGGTTATCAAACAAGGCAAACATTCTCAACGCTTTATCATCTAAAGTATCATTACACCCTGCGTATAACTCTTCAAGATTAGGAAACAAATGAACCATTAACTCTGCAATAGTGTATAGCAAGGGATCATCGAAGAATTCATATCGTTTATAATGTTTGCAGAAATCAGAACTGGCGTTCAATTTCTGTGAATAATTGATCGTTTTGCAGCCGTGAAGGTTAAGACTCGTGATATTCTCAGTATTACACCGCGCAAGTCCGTCAAAGATCTTCTCTGGTACGCGTTCGTTATGCAATAAACTCACTTTCCGCACATTACGATACTCATCTGCAATATCAGCAAGGAAGTACCCATCCCCTTCACTGTCAAGAACGTCACTGTAAAACCTCTTCCCACGAAATGTCTCACACGTTCGTAGTCCCATATCTTCACAATGATCCATTCTGATAACTTCACATGTCGAAGGGACAAGTGGCATCGCGCGAAGTTTCGAGTGGCTTAAATCGAGAACTCGAAGGTTCGGCGTGATCAGTCGTAAATTCAATCGCAACCCAGCACCACGTCGGTTATTCATCATATCATCAGTCATTCGTCGCGAGTTCACATTAATACAGTAAAACTCTTCAAGTCCTGGCAGAAGCTCGAGTAATCTTTGCAAACTACCGGCCGTTATCGCGATTTTTTGGTGTTTCTGGAGGTATGGGAATCGATTTTGGGGACCTTCAAAAGCTGCTATTCCAAGTCGTAGAATCTTGACTTGTGTTTGTGGAAGGTATTTCATTCCTGAAGTGGAAGCATCGTCTTCTGGGTCTAGAAACACAATATCATCATATGATTTCAAAACTTCTTGACCAACGCAGCATTCTAAAACTCGCAGATTAGGAAGATATCCTCGTACGAGAGATGTAACGACCTCGTAAGAGTTCTCAATTCTGATTCGCAGTTCTTCAAGTTGGCTGAATGCCGTCCAGTTCAATGACTCTGGACTATCTCTGAAGAAACTGAAAGCTCGGGTGACAGAGTTGATTCGAAGTGAACGGAGTCTAGTCAGCCTCAGTCTGTCAGAATTAGCCTCCAAGTCATCACTGCCTGCTCCGAAAAGTATATGCTGCACAGTTTTGTCCGCCTCGGTACTGGCCGTAACGCCTATTGTTATATCTTGAACAGTTTCACGCGATCCTTTCAACACTCTTTTCAATGCAAACAGTGTCAATGGCCATTGAAACTCATCTAAATCCAAATTATAGACATTCTTTTCGATATGGCTCGTCAGACTTTCATTCCAAGATCGACTCACTAGCAATAACTTGAGCCGCTGAATGTATGGGATATACTCCATGATTTGCAGAAAAATCTCCAAGGGGAGTTTCCGCAACGGATCAATACAAGCTGATTTCTGCACCTGAACCACTAAATCTTTATCTGCGTTCTTGTTTGTAGATAAAATCTTCTCTGCCTCCATCCAAGCTTTACACGCCTGTTCTTGATATTTTAGTGTGTTGTAGTGTGCGTTTGCCGGATCTACATGACGCATGGCGCGAGAGTATATATATAATGCACCAACATGATCTTGCTGAGACTGATATAAAAACCCTGCATCCAAATATCCCTAAGGACGATGTTAGCTGCGCCCTCCATCAAGAGACTGAAGACGTACTTGAGCGCTTGACGGATCAGCGAAAATCATCTCGATAGCACTCTGAAGAGCAAACTTCAAAGCACCGATCTTATAAGCAGCTACATATCGTTGATGCAAACAGTTCATAATCATTGATTTAGAATGCTGCTCATTCTCATTTTCAAGGATCTGGAACTCGAGAACCTATATCGAACTTGTTAATCTCTAGCTTGAAGCACAATATGACTGGCTTACCTTTGTATATGCCGCATACGCGCTTTCATAAAGTCCTGCATCCATCAACAACTGCGCATCATTAAAATATACATCTCCCGTTTCATCAAAATGATACGCGTGAGGCCATGAGACTCCGTATTCTGGATGCTCGAGATGAGCAGAGTATCTAATACTCTCAAGCGACAGTATTCCTTGATTCATGATTTTTGGAGTGTAATAGGCAATTGTTCAGTCAAAAGAGTGTGTAATGTCGTATCATCGTGTCAGTGAATCTAGAGCTGCTCCTGTAAAAGTAAACAGTGCTGAGGTTGAAAATCCAGATACCCGAGGCTGGAGAAAGTAATATATTTAGCGTTTCAGCATTAGCAATATTGTTACGTAATATCTTACTTATATTTGTAAAACACCCGCGCTCCAATCCCTAGTAAAAACCGTGGAGTGACAACCAAGGAGAGCATGTGTGGGGAGTCAATACCAGACTAAAGTCGCGAGAAGGCAGGTGTTGATGACGGGTGGTAATGCGCTGAAGAGCGAGCTGAACACATTGCGCTACCGCGCCACTATTTCATATATCACTATCATTGTTATCACCACTAAAGCGCTCAGGTATGTCTATAATTTTGGACTTTGTGTCGTACATCTACTGGCAGCTGTCATAGAAACTAAATGGTGGAAGTAACCTATGCCGACGACTATAACATCAACTACCTGAACTACATAAGGCATTCTGCAGTTCTATCACGACACTGATAACTTTGATGGCCACAATGATGCTTTTCTTTCTGAATATACTCTTCTATTTTTATAACTGTGACGTAATTATTCACAAACTGTAAACATAAGTACAGCAAGCTAAGCCTTTTAGCTATACTGAGTTCAGTGAGCATGTTTACTGAGAGCGCTCATTAATAGAGACGTTAGGAGTTGTTCTCTAAAGGCAACTCCAGTTAATTGGAACTACAGATTGCTCACTAATTTTAGCGACGTTACCTATCCCGCTATCACTAAAACTATTCTGCTGTAATAAGTGACGATTAATGAAGAGAGCAGAAAGAGGAGCAAAGCGCGACATAGCTCTGATTGAATTTCAAACATTTGTGTTTTTTTACAAGATAATGCGAACTCTTTACTTTTTTTGCTGCTCTTTTGATAGTTGGTGTAGTTTTTGCTGTCTTCAGTGTTGTGTTGCTAAAGCACTGCTGTAGGACGCTCAGACTTGAATGGAAGCGGGAATTTGGTACCTCATCGACTATGCATGCAAGCTAAACTCACTTTAATAGTAGGGTCTAACCAACCAACCCCACACACTTCTATCGAGAGCT
>JAJMBS010000041.1:49379-86569 GCA_030572775.1 [Lipomyces] yamanashiensis
CCCCCCCCCCCCCCCCCTATCGGTGTGCGTAGTCAGCAGCATAAAAACCAGTATTCACGCAGTAGAACTCTTCCAGATGATGAAGAACCCAAATTAGTCTATCTAAATCTTGCAGCAAAATTGAAATGTTCTTCTGTCTCTGGAGATATGGAAAGCGATTCGTAGGATATGCCAGAGCCTGCATGCCAAATCGCAATATTTTGATGTTAACCACCGATCTTGGGTGTAGAAACGCACCTCAACATCATAATGCAGATGATTTTTTTCATTGAAAAGAGTATCTTTTATTGGTAAAATCCCTTGTCCAGAACTGAACTCCAGAGCTTGCAAATTCGGAAGTAGTTCCTCCATGATTGCCTTCACTACCTCGTCCATGTGCTCGATCCTGACGCCAAGCTCCTCCAGTTGGCCAAATACATTCCATGTGAGGTTTCTTAGGTTGTCTAAAAACTCATCACTGGTCGCCATCATATGATGAATTTTCAATGAACGCAGTTGAGAAAATCGTGCAAAATGAAATAGATCGTCCTCGAATAAGTAAGATTCGTAGTCGTCGCTGTCATTCGGTAATCCAAATATGAGATGATCTATATGATTGATCTCTGTGCATGTCATTATACCGATCGATAACTTCAGAATCGTTTCGCGTGAATCTTTCAGAATCGAGTCATTTCTGAAGTCGTTAATGGCCATTCAAGTTTTTGCAAGTCTTGAGATTTCGAATAGTCTGTTTCACATGAGTATCCAGAATAGCATTCCAATTCCGAGATACAAGTAATAACTTGAGACGCTGAGAGTATGGGACATATTTCAAAATCTGCGGAGCCACTTCTAGAAGAAACTTTGTAAAAGGGTCAGTTTTGGCAGGTTCCAAATAACATGAATGCGTGGAAGGATCATCATAGTCTTGAGAACCCTTAAAAGACATGATTTGAAATATCTGAATTACTCTCCGGCAAATGATTAGACTCATAAATATGAAATGCTTGCTGAGAACTCCTGGAGTCCTCATGAATTTTTGTCATACGTATATTAATTTCACATAGTGTAGTTCACGGGTGACTCGTGCACCTGGGTGAGCGGTGCACTAAATCCCAAAATCTTGTAGCCAACACATTTTACGCAATATCTCAACAACCACAAATGTCATCGACTTTCAAAAGGGAATAGAACTCAGTTATCTGAATCAGCCATTCAACAAAATCAATTAAAAAGCGTCCGGGAGATTGCAAAGACCTACGATGTGCCCTTGAGTACCTTGCTTGATAGACGCGCCGGAAAAAAATCACGACGCGATTGTCTATCCAATTCAAGACGGCTTACTGATTTAGAAGAGGAGTTACTAGTTAGGCATATCATAGACCTGGATTTACGAGGAAAACCCCTTAACTCTCAAAGGTGCTGCGGCTATGGCCAACTACATTCTCGTAGCCGTGGGCAAGAGCAAGGTCGGCATAAACTGGCCAACGAAGTTCATTAAGCGCCATCCGGGGCTCAAAGCGCGCATGAATCGCAAATACGATTTTCAAAGAGTTCAGCAAGAAGATCCGGAGGTCATCCATCGATGATGCGAGCTCGTACGCAATACTCGAGCCAGTATGGAATCCAACCTGAGAGACGAATGGAATTTTGACGAGACCGGCTACATGATCGGAGTTATTGCATCAATGTTGGTTGTAACAGATTCAGAGAGACGGAATAAGCCTAAATCCCTTCAACCAGGCAATCGAGAGTGTCCAACTTACGGAGATCGCGCTGCTGAGGGAAGAAGTCAGGGCTCTAAAAGCCGCCTCAGAAGCCGCATCCGAGCGAAAGCAACGATCAAGAAGGCGAATTCAGAATAATGGGACTCTTACGGCTCTAGACGTATCAATTTCTGAAGATCAATAGGACACTGATGCACAGAGTGGGCGGGAAACAGTTGCTGCGCAGCCTGGAGGTGTGGGAACCGCACCGCGAATAAGACGCCGTGGACACCGCATAAAGCCCAGTCATCGAATTCAAACCTGTCCGGTACGTTTAGCAGATAATAGTGTTAACGCTTCTAAATTATCTAATTAATTGATTATGGCATTGTTGAGATATAATGATGTAAAGATTTTTGTAGGTGACCGTGAACTACGTTACTTCTTTTGAAGATTAAGCAGCTCATAGAACTTGTCGGATGAATACAAGTGACACAGTCTCCGTGAATAGGTGTACAATGCACCAGCATACTCTTGTTGAGATTGATGAACGTGGTTCTGCATCTAGATAGTAGGGTTTTTATCCCTAGGATTACATACGTCAGACTATTGTAACCCTAATAGCCTTTAAATAATTCCAAACTTTCAAATACCTGTCCATTTGATGGACCTATAAATATCATCTCAATTGCATATTGAAGAGCAAACTTGAAAGCACCAGTTTTAAATGCGGCAAGATATCGCCCATGCAAGCAGATCATAGAAATCACTTGATCATAATTCCATTCGATATCCTCCATCACCGTACACTCGAGAACGTGGGCCAATAGTTCCTTGATTAGTTGATGACGATAACCCACACAGCTACTGTTACCTCAGTATATCCTGCGCACGCAAGCTCATAACTGCCATTATCTGTACGCTTCTGCATGAGAGACATGAACATCTTCTGCTCCATTTGATATTGAGTATGTACCGACGGCAACATCCCCAGAATATTTTACAGATCTGGAGGGTCGCGATTCGCGGAGTATCGAGCAGTTGTCAGCGACACTGTGTTACCTGTCATAGTTGATAAAGTGCAGTACAATGACAACAGCACACACAGAATAGTACTCCAAAGACTTCAAGCCTTGTGTGATCTTGCAGTGTACACTCGAAACTCGTTATAAGAGACGATAGTAGACAACGATTTAAGTTACTTAAAGTGTCTGCTGCACGGTATTGAATGGAATCAGTGCGATCCAACTTCAAAGCAGACACATTCAGGTTCCTTAAACTGTGAATTTCTCTATCCGGCGCTTCCTTATAACGAGGTATGACTGTACAAAGCTCTAGAGAATTGTAGATTAAAGAAAGCTTTTGCGTCCCTCCATTTAAGAAATCCTACCAGGCTAGCAAACCTCACCCCGTACGTTCGATGACCGCAACAAACCCTCCTGTGTATATATTCTAACCACTGCAGAAAACATAAAGTAGAATACTACACAATACACTCCGTCAGTTGTGCATTAGTTGATCTTAAAGTGACCAATTCTGTCTGTTCTCAACACAACAGACTATAGAAATAGTGCTCGATTGTACAGCGCCAACCTTGGGGATATATCAGAATTATAGAGTTTATGATAGATTATTAAGTACAGAATAAATGATCTGAATTAACAGCAACAGAGTCAGATCAGCTTCAATGCAGAGCTACAGCACAGTCGTCTTGGCTCCAGGATCCATAAAAGTATTCAATCCAGATTCTGAAGGAGTCAACTGGTATATCAATGAAATCAAAATAAATACCTCCAATTTTTATTGAAATTCATGCTTTTGTCAGAGTTCAAGCTAAATGGCTGCAAGTGTCGAAGACGCGTTACTTTCCTATATAGCGCAATCGAATCAACAAAGCTACGTTTTATATGTAGCTAAATCAACATATATATAATCTTAATTTTAGTTAATAATGTACGTCTAAAAGCAAGCAAGTGGCATAAATTCTAGCTCTGGTAGTTTGATATTGTCTTTCAAGCGCCAATACAGAATTTTAGGTATAGGAGCATTGGTAGGTATATCCCGTCGCGGTTTCAAAAACTGTCTCTCCAAATTCTTGCACGGGCTCACGATCTATTAAGATTCGGGGAAAAAAAGATCTCAATGAATATATCTGTCCCGTCATCAGAATCGTCGATAGCACCGTTTAAGAGTACTTGTCTTGCAAGTTAACTCGTTTTTTCGCCAATGATCTCGTCTTGAGCGCTTCGTTGCGCGTCTGCAGCTGCGCCGCCGACGAGCTTTGGCTTATCGACTTGATAGCACATCTCACAGTAGTTGGTACCAGTCATAAAAAGTGCTCTTCCCGGGAAGTTTTCTTCAGATCTGACAACAAAAGCCATCTTTAGTTACTCGTGCCCAAGCGCTCTAGAAGAACCAGGAATCAGCCAGAATAACGCCTGTCCGACGCTTGATCTTTTAGAAATAGTAGTTGACCTGATACATTGGCACAAATAGTGAATTTCTGAGACCCAGTTTCTTAATGTACACTTTCATAGATGAGCAAAGAGGATGTGCGGTGGAAAGTAGCTTTCTTGCAATTCTGTTGTTCAACTGGATATCGGACTAAATGCTGCATCACATTTTGAATATTCGTAAAGTGTCCTAAGTTATCTCAGCTTTTCATAGTTATTGTTTACTCTCTTGTGTGGAGTTTCCTGGCAGTTTATTGCAGTATTGGTGTTCTGTGCTTTGAGCAAAGACGCGACGCTATTGTTTACAAATGCCTTTGGCTTAGTCAATATTACGTAATCTAATTTGCGGCTCACGAGTTGGGAGAAGGCGAACATGTGAAAGTGGGAAATTGCCAACCACGCTGTCTTGATCCACTCGTGCTCTGTATCTTTCCCTCCCGTGACCGTGTTTGCAGTCACGATTACAGGTGTGTGTCTGTATATTTATACCAAGTTACTTTTGTTTTCTGGGATTATGGAAGCTTGGTGATAGTGCTTCGGAAAACCGGTGCAGTGACAACTCGTGGATTTGCTAGCCAGGAGAATACTCGCGATCTGCAGATCCGATCTGGAAATATCAACAGAGCAAACACTGTTCTATTGTGTCAACGAACTTTTGATTTTTATTGAATTCTGTGATTATGTGGCGTCTTTTTGTGTGTATTCATTTGGGCTGTGTTGATGATCGCGGAGTGCTGACTACTATCTCAGGCATTCTTGATTGAGTTCTTGGTCTCGTTGATTTCAACTTCGGTAGAAGTTGCTCTTTTTTGGCAAAATGCATGTTTACATATGTTTGTACTTTTGCCAGTATCTTTTGCTGACAAGAGCTTTAGAGAATATGGACTTTTATCTTTGGTCGTCGTCCAGAAGCACGTATTCTACAACGAATGCGATCCACCGCGACCTATGAAGATTGGATGGTATTCCCCTTACTCTCATTGATCTCTGTGTGAAAGAAGCTAACAGCACAGGACCTGGCTTTTGAACTTGATAATGTTCTTGGGAATGACTTGTGGAGAGCCAATCCAAAGTCTAGTCTGTACGACTATAAGCTAATATCTGAGCGACTCGATATGATTATGGAGTTGAGAGAAGTCGGCGATGTGATTTCTCTTACGAATACCATCAGATCTGGTATGTAATTCCTTGCAAGTTGAAAATGATTACTAATAATTTCAAAGGACTGGTACGCAATCTGGGTAATATTGCCAATAAGAAGCTGTTTACCTACACAGGGTAACGATCTCGACGCAATCTTGACAACACCTACTAACGTTATATAGGACTAAATTTCTGATTGAAAAGTACAATCTTGAAGTTATTGAGAGTCTAAACTTCCTTCTGGACCATCCAGCTTCTACACTAACCGCTCAAGCAAAACTTGATCTTGTGCATGATACTCGACAGTCATATGGTTTATCAACTCTCGTGCTTCAAGGCGGTATATTATTTGGCTTGTGCCATCTCGGAGTAGTTCGTGCGTTACATGAACAGCAACTTCTTCCACGGATAATCACAGGTGTAGGCGTAGGCGCTTTGATTGCTACTTTAGTATGTATCCATCGTGATGACGAGTTGCCTGAGTTTTTGGATGGAAATGGAATCGATCTTTCAGCATTTGCCGGTCATTCATCTTCAGATGGATTTACAGGATTGCAACGATTGAGACGTTTTGTAAGTAGAGGATATTTACTGGACATTCAAGTCCTTCAGAAGGTCGTCAACGATAACATTGGCGACTTGACATTTGAAGAAGCATATGCTCGCACACGGAGAGTTCTGAACATTTCAGTTCACTCTGACGATAAATATGTTCCCAATTTATTCAACTACCTCACAACTCCGAACGTATTAATCGGATCTGCCGCATGCGCTAGTAACGCGCTTCCAGGATTTTTTGAAGAAGTCCAACTCATGTGCAAAAACGAACACGGGAAAGTCGTCCCCTGGACTCCAACCGGCGCGACGATCAGATGGAAATCATGGACAACAACGCCCCGCGCTGAGCGTGAAGCTCCATATACTCGCGTCTCTGAACTTTTCAATGTTAATCATTTCATTGTATCGCAGGCGCGTCCTTATGTTGCGCCGTTTATAATGCAAGACGCGCATCAGGGTGCTAACTCGTTCCGATCAAAACTGTTACGATTGACAGGTTTCGAAATCAGACATCGACTCGCGCAACTCGAATCACTAGGTCTGCTTCCTTCGCTCTTTCATCGCCTGCTGATGCTAGATGAGCGCAGGTTGATGAACTCTGAAATTATCACGATAGCACCTGACCTCAGTATCAATGATTTCTGGAAATTCTTGGTAGACGCGCCACGTTCTCGAGAAGATATTTTGTACTGGAGCAGAAAAGGAGAACAGAGTACTTGGTTTGCCTTGCCGTTGATCAGGCAGCGGTGTGGAGTGGAGTTTATGCTGGATAACGTGTATGATGTGATTTTTAGGAGTCGCAGGGAGCGGAAGTTGTAGTCAAGTGGTTACTACTTTGTTTAAGGGATAGGATGGGATTAAATGGGCGTTCAATATCATTATTCTGCATCATTAAATTTATTTACAATAACTCCACATAAAATATATACAAAAATAAGAGAGTAGATAACCAAAAAAAAAATCATCTTTACTCATGCAAACAATGTTCCTAGTTTGCGTCATGGTTTGGAATTACTTGGAGACTATCGTCAACGATCGTCACAGTAACAGCCTCTCCGGCCAAAACTTGTCCTTTGATGAGATGCATGGCAAGTTGGTTCAAGAGGGATTTCTGAATGAGACGGTTGAGTGGACGAGCTCCGTATAGAGGGTCGAAACCCTTGTTAGTGAGCCAATCCTTTGCAACGTCGTCAACGGCAAGTTCGATACGCTTGTCGCGGATACGTTCTTGAACTTCTTCGATTCTGATGTCGACAATTTTGCGAAGGGCGGGTTTCGATAATCTGTTGAAGACGATTGTCTCGTCGATTCGGTTGATGAATTCGGGTGGGTAGAGCTGGCTGACGGTTTGGATGACGCGTTTCTTGGAATCTTCGCTGACGTGGCCGGACTCTAGTTCCTCTTCGGATCCGTTGATGAGGTATTCTTGGCCAATGTTGCTAGTCATGACGATGATGGTATTGCGGAAGTCAACGCGACGGCCTTGCGAGTCGGTTAGGAAACCTTCGTCTAGAACTTGGAGAAGAAGTTTGGCGACATCGGCGTGTGCTTTTTCAAACTCGTCAAATAAAACAACGGCATACGGCTTTCGTCGCACAGCTTCGGTCAATTCACCACTCTCGTCATATCCGACGTATCCAGGAGGGGCGCCAATCAAACGAGAGACGGCGAACTTTTCTTGAAATTCACTCATGTCGAAGCGAACAACGGCACTTTCGTCATCAAAGAGAAATTCGGCAAGAGCTTTGGTCAGTTCAGTCTTTCCGGTTCCGGTGGGACCTAAAAAGAGAAAGCTTGCCACTGGACGTTTCTCGTTGGTGAGTCCAGCGCGTTGCAGGCGGACAGCATCAGCGATAGAGTGAATTGCTTCGTCTTGGCCCACAACACGCTGCTTCAATGAGTCTTCCATGTACAGTAATCTATCACGTTCGCCGCGCATGAGCGATTGAGTAGGAATACCTGTCATTCTAGAGACAACGCCTGCAATGTCATCGGAAGTGACGGCATCGTGTAACAGTGAAGATCCACTATCGATTTCACCTTCCTTAGGCAAGAGCGCCTCGAGAGCTGGAATACGAGAGTAGCGAAGCTCAGAAGCACGTCCAAAGTCGCCTGTTCGCTGAGCAATCTCGAGATCGATTCTGGCTTTTTCAAGATCGGATTGAGCTGTTTTGATGCGCTCGAGTTCACGTTTCTCTTTTTCCCAGATCTCAGTCAAACGCTTGACTTCGTCTTGCTTTTTGGTGAGATCGTTTTCGAGCTTTTTGCGACGCTCGATGGAAAGTGGGTCGCTTTCTTTTTTCAGAGATTCGAGTTCGATCTGGATGGTCATGATGCCACGGTCAAGTTCTTGGATTGCGTCAGGCTTGGATTCTTGCTGAAGGCGGAGAGCTGAGCATGCCTCATCGACTAAATCGATTGCCTTGTCGGGTAGGTATCTGTCGGTGATGTATCTGTTACTGTAGGTGGCAGCGGTGACGAGAGCACCATCGGTAATTCGAACTCCGTGGTGAACTTCGTATCGTTCCTTGAGACCTCGGAGGATGCTGATTGCGTCTTGGACGGTAGGTTCGTTGACGAGCACGGACTGGAAACGTCTAGCAAGAGCGGCGTCCTTTTCGATATATTTTCTGTACTCGTCAAGAGTTGTGGCACCACAGCATTGCAGTTTACCTCGGGCTAGGAGAGGTTTGAGCAGATTAGCGGCGTCGACAGAGCCGTCTGATTTTCCGAGACCGAGAAGGATGTGAAGTTCGTCGACGAAGAGGATGATTTTTCCTTCGGCTTCTTCGACTTCTTTGAGAACTTGTTTGAGTCGCTGTTCAAAGTCGCCACGGTACTATGAAGAAAAGTTAGATGCTGCATAAGACTGAGTTGGATTATGCATACCTTTGCGCCGGAAATCAGGCCACCAAGGTCAAGAGCAATGACAGTCTTTTCTTTCATGCTGTCAGGAACGTCGCCACGGACGATTCTCTGCGCCAGACCTTCCATGATGGCGGTCTTTCCGGTACCAGCGTTTCCGATAAGTGCTGGGTTATTCTTGGTTCTGTAGATGTTAGCGTGTACTGAAAATGAAGAGTTCTGAGGATGCTCACCTTCGCGAGAGAATCTGGATGGTTCGTCTGATTTCCTCGTCCCGACCGATAACAGGATCCAATTTGCCGTCCATGGCAAGTTTGGTGAGGTCCTGTCCGTAAGTCTCGAGGGCGCTTGCGCTTCCGCCTAGGTTGAGGTTGAAGTTCTTTCCGAAGCCGCTGCTGTTTTTGTTCTTTTCGTTGCCGGCAGCGGCAGCAAAAGAAGTTGGCGATGTAGAGAACGCGCGAACTGCTGGAATGTTTGTATTATCGTGATGCTGGCTGAGAAGTGTCTGATTACGTGCAACAAGTGCTCCGAAGAGTCGCGGAAGCTGTTTCTGAGCAGCGAGCGAGCTTGCTGCTGAGCGCTGTAGCGCACGCAGTGCTGTCGAAGAGTACCTTGAGCTGCGAATCATGGATGTTTTGCAGTAAATCCCAGTGGCTCAGAATGAGTGGGAGCGTATATGAGTGCTAAGCCAGAAACCGGGGTTGAGTGATTCTTTAAGCAAAGCGCGGCGGTGTTTGTCGGCGCCGGAGTTACCCGGATTGAAGTCATGTGATAAGAGTAATTAGATTCCAGAATTCTCCAGAATGGGTCGGCAAATACCTGAAATAGGAAGTGCGCTAATCTGTAAGTGAATAGTAGTTACTGTTTTAGGATACTCCTGAACCTTATTTGTAACACTATGGAAAGCTGAGATTCTCCGGATTTCCAAGATTTCCTTCGAGATTTATTCAGTCTTTTTTTGACAACTTTGACCGTTGATTTTGTTTGAAAAAAAAAAGGATCAAAAATGGCTCAGGTTTGCACGAGAAAGGGCTGCGGAAAGAAGTTTGAACGCGTTGATTCGAGTGAGTGTTGGTATCATCCGAATCCGCCTGTTTTTCACGACGCGTTGAAAGGTATTCTTGCTTTTGTTTCTATATAGTATATATAATGTAATAAAATATTAACAAAACAGGCTGGTCGTGCTGCGAAAAAAGAGTCATCTCGTTCGATGACTTCCTCGCAATTCCAGGCTGCACAAAAGGCGTCCACACAACAGAAGTCGAAGCACCTGCAACTACGCCCGCGAAGCCTGTTGCGACTGCAGCGCCCTCTCACGTTGATGAGTCTGGAAAGGAGGTCTATGGTGCTTCTGCTGCTGCTACTCCTCCTCCTGCTGAAGCAAAAGCAGTGAAGCCAACGGAGCAGACACTCAGCGAGACAAAGAAAGTGGACTCCTCTGAACTCGACGATCCCGAAGACGCAGAAATCCCTGTTGGAACAAAGTGCAAGCGCAATGGCTGCGCAGTCAAGTTTGACGGTGCTAATCGTGATAACTGCTCATTCCACCCGGGAACCGCGATCTTCCATGATGGTATGTACACTGCTGTTGTGTTAGTTGTTACAGATCAGTGCTGACGGAAATATAAACAGCCTCCAAAGGATGGTCCTGCTGCAAACGACGCGTCCTCGAATTCGATGAGTTTTTGAAAATACCAGGTATAAAATCTAATCTCAATCCTCCTCTTGATCTCAACTAACTCCTCCAGGATGCAAAACCGGAAAGCATCTCTATCTTGGACCGAAAGAAGAAGAATCCAACGCAATCGAAGAAGTCTCCTGCCGCACTGACTTTTATCAAACCCCATCCACAGTCATCGTCTCCATCTTTGCAAAGAAATGCGAAGAATCTAAATCCACAATCGAATTCTACGAAGAAAAACTTGTCCTCGATCTCCTCCATCAAGGCACTAAACGCTTCAAATCTGAATTCCAGCTATTCGGACCTATCGCTCCCGAGAAATCAAAATACAAAATCATGGGAACTAAAGTCGAGCTCACTCTCGCTAAAGGAAACGGGCTTTCGTGGGGTGGACTGCGAGCTGGTGAAGCTGGTGCTGGAATGATTAGATTCGGTGTCTCTGGAAGAACCGGCACCATTGGTGGAAAGGAAATCATATACAGAGATCAGTCATGACATCTCAATAGATTCTAGTAAATAGATACTTGTTATGATGCAATGAAATTTCTATTATTGTACACATAAAAAACTCCCACTCAAACACTAAACAAAAACAAATACAAACGAAAAAAAAACACACTAAACAGACTAACCACCGAGCATAGGATCGCGGAAATGCTTCTGCTGGTTGATGTACCGCATCTCGCGACGAATGTCCTGGTTCTTCTTCGTACGCTGTTCTCTCCATTGCTTCTTCGTTGTCTTGTCTCTGACCGCATCGTATGTGACTGCACCAAGCATTGGTCGCGAGTTGGCTGCGATGACAGTGTTCTGTCCTTCGCGCAGTTCGGTAACAGGTCGGAATGACTGTCTGTAATAACGAGCAAGCGAACGATGTCCGATGCGCAGGCCAGACATTGGCAGTGATAATTCGTAGCCAGTCGAGTCGAGCACCAGACTGGACTCGGTACGTGGCTGGCTGACGCGAGTCTCGGAGGTCTCGCCTTCAACTTCGTCGTCCTCGTCCTCGTCACCATCCTCGACGTCGTCCCATTCATCGTCTTCGCCTTCGAATCCGTCTGGATAGGAGGACGAGAAATCGTAAAAGTCAGAAACTTCGAGACGGTCATCGTCTGTGTCAAAGGGAATCTGGCAGTGCTGCTTGGCAACCATGTGATCCCGCACGCTGTTCATGCTGCGTCCGATAAAAGCACAGTATAAACATGCGTTTCCGATAGAGACCTTTTCTGACAAGTACTCGACAAGACCTTCAAGGTTGGTTAGATAATCGGGTTCAGGAATGTATAAACCGTGCTCTTTTCTCATGTGGTTCACGTTTGCGTTGATGTCAGCGGAATTAGAAGCTGAGCAAAAGATACAAGATGTGATCGGCAGTTTGACTGCGTTCTTGAGCTTGCGGGCAATGATAGCATCCATGTTCTCTTCTTCGTCTTCGCCCTCGGAGAACTCATCCTCTTGCTGCTGTACTGGCACAGAAGCAGGCTGGGATCTCTTTGGTCTGGCGGACACTTCGCCACCGGTGGGATGATTCCGTCGCATGACTTTCTTTCCACCGCTGACTCTTGTATCTCTGAATGATAGCGCAGCAAAATTGGCTTCTCTATCAGCATCTGCGACGGTGAGCGAGCTGACGGCCAAGCTGTCTTTATGGGAGAGAGGCTCTGCGGTGGCGGAGGTCGAAGCTGAGGACTCTGCCTCGTCAGCTTCAACAGCTCCGCCCTGCTCTTCAGCACGCCTGGCGTTCTCACGATGCCTCGAGCTCGAGATGTGGTTCTCGTATGCACCGGCCGAAGTAAACCTTTTGTTTCCACAGACGCGGCATGTCTGAAGGTAGCTTGCGCGCTCCTCGTTCTGTCTCGTCACGTCCATCTGCTGCAACACGCGCTCAGCAAAGATCTCTGCTGAGATTGGTGGCAGAGTCGCAACCCGTCGCTTGAGATTGTAGCGATGCCAGTCTGTTTTCATGTGTCTTCGCTGGAGATCTGCAGTAGGGAATCCAACTGCGCAGCTGTTGCAAGTGTAGAGAACTGCTTCTGCTGCTGCTGCTGTTGCTGTTGCTGCTGCTGCTGCTGCTGCCATAGTATTCCTTTTCTCTATTATATCTGTATTTGTGTATTTGTTTATATATCAGAATATTCTCAACAAAAAACAATCCAAGTATTTGCTGAAATATCAGAAATCAAGAATAACTGAAAACACTAATCTTAGAAAATTTCTTATGCTTTTCAATCTCCCAGCAAACGTCATCATGATTAGTCATTTCACTAGTCACGTGTTATCACGTGCATAGAAAAGTAAGCATGCCTCGCGAGTGAAGTTGTTCTGATATTGATACTATCACAACATATCAATTGAACACAATTGTAATTTATTGTATTGTATTGTTTACAATGTCTGTTATTTCAACTGCAATCACCGCGATTTCACTGCTTCTTCTTCTTCACGCTGGATTCTCAGCCTACGAATTCTCACATTATCTCAAACATCTGACAATAAAGAGCACAGCTTCTCTTCCTGTCGATGTATGATCTTCTTGATTTAAGATATTTTCAGGAATAAATTACTTACAATTATTATAGATTATTGTTGAGACTGTCGCTGCGATTGCATTGTTTGGCGTCGGACAGGTTCTTGCTGCTCCAAAACTGCAGCCAATCGCCTTTGCAAAGTGGGCAAAGCAGATGGAAAAGGACGGTAACAGGTATCTATAAATCTGTATTTGATAATAAGAATAATACTGATTTTGTAGTCCTTTTGCGTTTTTGGAACGGAGGCCGGGATTTGTGAATATTCAGAAAATTAGAGCTGATTACAAGGACGGAGCAAAGTCTTTGAAGTAGTCTACATTCACAGAATTATTATGAAGAACATGTACGATATAATGAAAATCTCATTCTCTATTTAGTCAATTGATCATAAAGATCGTGAAAACTGGTGCAGTAGTAATCAACCTGCTCTGGCGTCACAGTTAAACCAACGTCCTCGCCCTCTCTAACTACGTATGCTGTTTTGAGTCCTAGACTTTTGGCAGCTTCAAGGTCGTATATATGCGCTGCCACCATAATTATACTAAACAGTACAGTTAGAATAGCAGAGGCAGATTGTGTAATATATATGTACTTTTCTGGTTTAAGCTGAAGCATCTCTGCTGCTCCTAGATACACCTTTGGCGATGGCTTGTACCCTTTAAAGATATCCCCAGCAAAGACAACGTCCCAGGGAAGTTTTGCGTATTTTGCCTGTACTCTGATTAAAAAAGCTCTTTATTTGTCAGAAACATAGTTACCATGTCAACGAGCAGTCTGACGTTGCCATTCGACAGCGATCCGATGATGAACTTGGACTTGAGCTTCGTCAGTCCTTCGACAGTGTCGTCCCATCCTACTCTCAATATTAGTTCGAGTCTGATAGCAGCAAAACCTTACAGCTCTTACCGTCAAGATAATGCCATGCGTTGGCGAGCTCGTCCAGATCAGACTCCGACCACACCTTCGTCAGTCCGTACTTGTCTGCAATCACCGCCAACGACGCGCGATTCTGTGCGTCAACAGTCACAAATGATGCGTCTCCATCACTCTTCGCGTTCTCCTTTGTGTGTTTGTAGTACGCAGTCCGCCATTCCTCGATCAACTCGTCCCAGTTAATTGCTGATTTGAGCTCGTCGCTGGGCATTCTGTCGACCAGATATCGTCGCACTGACGAGCGCCAGTCGACAACCGTTCCAAACACGTCAAACAACAGTGCCTTTGTTTCCATTTTCAGTTATTTGTAAAACAACACTGTGATACTCTGAAGTAACTACAAGATGAACTACAAATACTACAAGATCTACAGCTGATAAACACTGATATTAATGCCTATCGGCTGATCCTCGGCTCCCCACTCGACCGCCGCACGTCCGTCGCGCTTGTCCGTGACAAACTTGAACGTGATAATCCACTATTTCACTCAGAAATATACATTCTATATACAAAAACACACCTATCTACACTTCTTCTGTTCTGCTTCGTCTAAATATCCTTCTGTAAAACCCGGTGAATCCAGCCGTCGTCTTGCTCGCCTTCAATGTACTGCTCGCGCATCCGCTTGTGGGAACCATCGCTCATTCGCTTCACATTCAGCTTCTGCTCGTCCCGCGCGGTCTTTTCTTCCTCAGCAGGGTCAACGTCTGGCTCGACCCACTCGAATCCTTCACCCTGCTTCGCCCAGTACTCCTTGATCATGATATCCTCAGCGCTGTCTCCGAGTCGTCTGTCCCGCTGCTCGAGCTCGTAGAGCAGACGCGACGAGTTCTCATGGTCATTCTCGACTTTAAGAAGATCCATGTCGGCAATCTGGCTCAGCATTCGTGTCTCTTGCGCGCGCAGATACCATTGTGTTTGAAAAACTCCGTTGCGCCAGATGACTCGGCCGCCGTTGTCTCCTGGTCGTGAAGCGCTGGCAACCAGACCCAGTAACGTAGAGTTGATCAGGTACACCGACAACAAGATATGCACAACACCGGTGTTCTGTATACCACCTGTGACGAGCAAATCCGACTTCATAACTATATCACACAACTCCAAAATCCCCAAAAACCCGCCAGTCCAGCAAGCAGTAGCCTTCGTCCACTGTCGCCTCACGTTTGCGAGCCATTGCGGGCTCGCTGCCGTCAAATCAAGAATCGTAAACGCTCCCTCGACGTCCTCGTCCCGTAATGTCTTTCTAAACGGGATCATAAACGTCTCTTTCTTCACGACCTTGCCCTTATTTTCGGGGTTCTGATAAAAAGACCGCAGCGCGTTAGCAGCTCGCTCAGTATCTGGACGTAACAAAAAGTATCTCCGCAACAGCTCGTTGTCTAACGGCACAGCTGGATGTGCAAAAATCGCAGTCATAAGATCGCTAGCTGACGCTGGCGATGCAATCTTCAGCAGCTCTTGTAATGATGACACTTGCTGCGGTTGCTTCTTATCAGCAGTCTTTCCCGCGAATCTTGTTATCATGAGTTCGCAAGCTTCGAGCGCGTCAATGCAGATATCGTACGAAAGTGTCGAGTTTATCGGTTTTGAGAGAATTTCCTGGTCAATTCTGGATTGCAGATACTCCATCGTGAAGGGTTTGATAGTGAAAACGTTCTGTCCAAGCGTGAACTCGCTCTCTGCTGGCCGCACAACTGATAGAGAAGAATTTTTGCTTGATTTAGCTGCTGATTTTTTTGTTGATTTTGTAGCATTTGCTGAAGAACCCAGTCTGGTTGACGACGAATTAAAACTTCGTATCCGAACTCCGATTATTCTCTCAGACAAACCCACACTCGTCCACGGAACTCGCAATGCAGCCCGCGACACTGCAAAGGGCCGTGATATTAATCGAATACCTACCATATTCATAATGAATACGTGTATTGCTGTGTAATTGTGATGATAGCTGGTGAAGATGAGTGTTTTCAGAATATTTTGGAGATTGTCTGAAAATATCATAAAGTCCCGAGTGCGGCTCACAGAGTCAAAAAAAAACATTTTAATTCAAATATTCCTTTCTCCTTTACCAGTTTACATCCTCTTCTTTCCCATCTTAATAAAGAAAATAATACAAATGGTCGAGAACATCAAAGATGTTCTATGATCTGAATGTTCCATGGCCAAAAGGCGTCACGAAGGACTCGTCGCTGGAATACACGCGTTCGACTGGAGCCATTCCTGATCTCTTTCGCACCGTGTCGATGCTGGCTGAATGTACGTCTTTTCTGATTATTTGTTTGGATATTTTACTGATTTTGACAGTTGGATATACAACTATCGCCTACGAATATGAAGAAACCGGGAAAGGCTCATCCACAGTCTCGCCAATCCTCACTGACGTCTTCTCAGAGACTTATCCCGATATCAACTTCCTCTCCCGAATCACATTAACCCTCGACGACGCAGCACAAGCTCAGTCTCTGCCTTCTCTTACTTCGAAATTTGACATCCTTGCCGTGCGACCTTCTTCAGAAAAACTGCTACTAGCAGCATGCACGAGTTTAGACGTCGATCTGATCTCACTCGATCTCTCACAGCGTCTCCCTTTCTACTTGAAACATCGTACTCTAGGTGTAGCAGTCGCTCGCGGTATCAAGTTCGAAATATGCTACTCCCCCTCAACCCGCCAAGGCGATAACAATACCCGCCGAAATCTGATCTCGAACGCGGCGTCTTTATTCCGCGCAACACGCGGCAAAGGAATTATTATCTCGTCCGGCGCGAGAGATGCGCTGGAGTGTAGAGGTCCGTATGATGTCTCGAATTTGGCTACTTTATGGGGGTTTACACAGGAAAAAGGGAAATTAGCAGTGACTGGTGATGCCCGAGCGGTCTGCACACATTCCAGAATGAGAAGAAAATCGTATAAACAGGTTATCGAGATTGAAGTTGAAGAAACCGAGAGTAAGAAAGAGGATAGGAAGACTAAGAAACGACTACAACCACAACAGAATCAAAAGGGAAACGAAGGCAAGACGTCAAAAAAGCGGAAAGCAAATAATTGATTTTAATTTGTCCAAATGGACTTTAGCTGGCTAACATAATACAATTCACATCACTAATCACACAATAAATCCTTGATCTCAAATACATTAAAACACCACGAGCATTGTCACCGCAGCACACACAAAAGCGCTTAAATAGCTGAATCCAAGCGAGGATGCAACAGAGGTAGACTGAGATGAGCCAGATGGTGCCGCCGATGAACCAGTAGCTGAGCCAGAGACAGAGGCAGAGGCAGAACCGGAAGTGGGCGCGGCCAAGGACGACGCTGACGTACCGGTGGCAACTGCAGAAGAGCCCTTCGCAGCAGATGACGATACCGCTGAGGAAAACACCGCTGAGGAAGACACCGCTGAGGAAATAGCCTTAGTACTCGAGACAGCGGAGGACTTGGGCACAGATGAGCTCGACGCCGACACACTCTCAGTCTTAAACGCACCTTCGCCAATGATATAATCAGGCTGCAGATCTGTCAACGAAGGCTCAGACGAATCTGTTGAGCCATCCCAGCAATACTTGTCCATACAAGACTGGCACTGATCGGTGATTTTCAGTCCACGACGTTCAAACTCGCGGTGGACAATAGCGCAAGCAACACAAGCAGGCCATTCAGAATCGATAGTTCCATTTCCTTGAGTAGCAAGGTTAAATCCGTTTGTAACCATCGAGTCGATCTGATCAGTTTCGTAGCCGAGCTGGAGAGTCGAGGTATTGGACATGTAGGTGTAAGGTTGATTGGCAAGGTAGACCACAAGAGGCACAGACTCGGAAGTACTGTTAGTTCTGTTACAGCCAAAGAAAACAGGATGCTCAAGCAGTCCAAGATTGACAAACGAGTTTGAATCAGGGACATATGGCATAGCAGCACTGCCTCTGATATAATGGCGCTCGTATGTGTTTACCAAGGAGGTACCCATAGGCCAGTCGTAATCCGAGTCGCCACTAGCATCAACAGCAAAAATGACATCAACTTTTCGCTCTTCTTGCAATAAAGCAAGCATAGGAATACCCTGACCGTCAATACCGCCATCAGCAAGGGTAAGAAGCGAGGAGTCGCCCAATTCGTTATCGGAGAATGCGCTAAATGGATTAGGAGAGTAGATTGCGGCATCTCTACTAAAGTTATTCGGAGTCTCACTTTCAACGGCACTGAAGATGATTGAAGGAAAAACAGCAGACTGAATAATAGAGCCGTTGAGAGGGCTAATAGAAAAGAGAGATGAGGAGGTTCCGATGATAAAGGAGGCACGGTCATAGCCACTGACACATGACTTTGCGGTTCCGTTCTCGATCTCCGAGCCGATATACTTGGTAAGAGCGAAGGAGGCAAAGTCAGGATCCCAAGAGCCCATTTCGTATGGGTTATATTCAATAGTGAAGGAGGTGTTGATGGAGGGGTCTGAGGTGGAATTGACAGAGATCGCATGCACGATGGGGAAAGGAGCACCGTAGGACTGGAACACGTCCGAGTCAGCGATATCAGACCAAGTGAGAGAGATTCCACCATCAGAGTAGTTGAACATTTGATAGCCTAGTAGGCGGCCCCAGTAGTCAGTGATACTGACGTCGTAACCGGCATTTTCTTTCTCAGCGACATCTTTGGTGATGGAGGTGGTGAAAGCAGAGTCACTAGAGAAGCTAGCGGGGGCACCGACGAGGGCATTAGAGAGGTTCCAGACTTGGGGAGTGGCAAGGATGTTTTGCAGAGAGGTAAAGTTGTTCAAGGCGTAGGTTCCCACGAGCCATGATCCACCAGAGAGACCGGCAACGTAAGTAGAAGCCTGGAGGAGACCGCCAATCTGACCTTCATCGGTCGCGTTTGTGGTGCGGTTGTCAGCAGCGGCAAGGAAGCCAGCGCCGTTGAGCATAGCACGGTAACCACCGCCCGAGATGGCCAGACCGATGTGGATGGACGTGTTCGAACCGATAAACTCAGAGGCGTCGAAGTCTTCGAGGTCGATGCGGTCGAGGAAGGAGATCAAGGCGTCACGTGCGATGCCATCACGTCCTGAGATGTAGTCTGTCTCGCTGGAGCTGAGAC
Source organism: [Lipomyces] yamanashiensis (assembly GCA_030572775.1). Classification (NCBI taxonomy): domain Eukaryota; kingdom Fungi; phylum Ascomycota; class Lipomycetes; order Lipomycetales; family Lipomycetaceae; genus Myxozyma; species [Lipomyces] yamanashiensis. Next base: position 68,312 of record JAJMBS010000041.1, read on the forward strand.
CTTCAGAGGAGGAGCGAACGAGAGATCCGGAGGGACAGTCAATTGATTCAGGTTTGTAGTATTGCTGAGGATAGAAGGAGCGCTCGACAAGGGAGTTGGAGACGTCGTGGTCAAGGTGAGGGCTGACGTCGTTGAAGAGGATCTCGAGGTCAGCGTCGGTGATTTTTGTGGTGGAGGCAGCTAAGAGGGTTAGAAAAGTAATAGAAAAGCGGGAGTTTACTGACCTGGGCTGATAAGAGTGATAAGAACGATAAGAAGAACCAGAAAGACCGAGGAAGTCATGGAGGAAGAGGAAGTGGTGAGGGCCATTGTTGATACCCCGCACGTTTTTTTACTTTGGCTGGCGAGCTGCTGAAGAGCGCTGAGGACGTTGAAAAGAGCAGACAAGCAAGAAAAGAAAGAGTTAAACAAGTCAATAAGGAAATCGTAAACAAAGAACGATCTTTGAACGAACGAATGCACAAAGAAGGTGTTTTGTAAACAAGACGAAAGCAACTGAGTTGACTTGCGAACAAAGACAAGTTTGTGTCACTGAGAAAGTTCAGACGTGCGGCTGAATACTGTATGTTTGATCTCCTTTCCTAATTGGGAAATCGAGCATTCTTGCTGTGCGGTTCTTTAATGCTCTGGGTGCTTATTGTGCTCCTTTATGAGTTCTATTCAACAAAGCATTGCAGGCACTTTAAGGCTCTGCAAAAGCACACAAAAAGACAAAAAAGCTGCCAATTGTATGCATCATAAATATGCTGACATAATTTCATACTAAGGAGTACAAACTCCTTACCCCTGAATATGTTTGTAAGTCGAAAAATTTTGACCAGAAACTGAGCAAGCAGAAAGTCCCAACTTGAACAAAAATAAATTCTAAAATTTTGTTAACTCGCGACTTCCCAACCTGCTCTTCACCACTCAGCACTCCATCTCTTTGCTCTTCACGATCTACACTGTGATTTGCTCAAGAGACAGCTGTGAAGACTCTCAGTATGGCGCAGTCGTTTTCTGTGGACTTTGCAACCGCAGTCGAGCGGTTCGTAACCGACAAACGCTACTCTTCCCTCGATCTGGCTCAGTCTGTTCTTCGCGATAATTCCCTTGATCTCGATACTCTTGCGGACCTTGCTCTTGATCCTCAGTTAACTGACCGTCTGGTGTACGCATTCTACACTCTTTTCCCGGATCTCAGCGCCCGTTGGCTGTCCTCCACCCGCGAGAGTAGCCTCGTCGCTCACGCCCTCGCAAGAGCCCTTCCACTCATACCACACATCCTGCCTCATTCAATTGCTTTCTTCAGATCATACACCTGGAATCAGGATCTTTCACTGCAAGATCTTGTTTCTCTGTATCGTCTTTTGTCGTTCGACGAGCCAGTCTTTGGATCCCTCGCCAACCTGCACTCCATCTCCGCTGTCCTAGATTCAGATGCCTCCGACGCTGCCAAATACGTCGCACTCAAAATATGGACTAAACGTCTCCGAATCTCTGACGCTGAACAGCGTAGACTCGTCACTCAGCATCTAGGCGGGCTGCAGCATGAACTCTTGGGTGACTATGAGGGTCGCTCCGACGTCGACTTTCTATTCTTTGAGTATGTATCTCATTCATCGTCAACACTAACCACATCACTAACTCAAACAGACTCCTCGAAGCAAAGAGAATCTCAAACTACAAGCAACTCATCGGCCAGATCAGCAATACTCAATCATCCTCGTCTCATCTTATTTCTGTCGACAACTCACAACTGTCCCCAAGAACTGCAAATCAATGTGGAATCCTTGCCGCCAGACATAAGCGTACGCCTCTATCATCTCCCTTCATTGTGCCTAAGCTAATTTATATTTCAGCCCTTGAATCTGCACCATTGCCCATCGTTCTCACAGACACAACCATCTACAACATCAGATCTCTAGTTTCCGCCCTTAGAGAAATGCACCCTCTTCTAATTATCGGCCCTCCTGGCAGTGGAAAGACTTTCCTTACAGACTATCTACTATCCACCCTCTCACACTCCACAAAAGATGTCGTGAAACTCCATCTAGGCGACCAGACCGACACTAAGCTCTTAATCGGCACTTACACGACTGGAGAAACTCCCGGTTCCTTTGTCTGGAAAGAAGGCGTTTTAGTAAACGCCGTTCGCGATGGAAAAGTTTTAGTCATTGAAGATATCGATAGAGCTCCAAACGAGGTCATCAGTGTATTGTTGTCGCTAGTCCAGCAGCGCAGAATTCTTGTCCCCTCCCGAGGAGAAACCATTCACGCTGGTCAGACTTTTCAAATGATCGCCACTGTCTCTGAGCAACACAACACTGTGCAAAAAGATTTTATTGGTCGTGAACTATGGCATCGAGTGCAATTAAAGATGTTCACAGATGCTGAGCTAGAACAGTTGTTGATTATCCAATTCCCTCGATTAGCTCAGCTAACGCCACTCATGCGCAATGTATATACTCGCGTTCGAGACACCTACGCCGAACACCGATTCCTGGCTCTCACTCGTGGCGCACAAAACCGTATCTTCTCCACTAGAGATCTACTTAAATGGGCGCGAAGAGTCGATTCTCTCCTATCAGAAGCACAACTCGAAGCATCTGCTAACCAAGAGCTCCCTTCATCAACTTTTGATTGCGTACTGTTTGAAGCCATTGACTGTTTTGCCGGCAGTCTTAGAGTGTTGGAAGCCCGCGATCTAATTGCTGGAATTATTGGCGAGACAATGAACGTTGCACCACATATCCTTAGCCATTATCTCAAGGGATATGTCCCTCCTTATCAGAACACCAGTAATGAGGTAGTTGTTGGCCGTGTTAGATTGCCTAAGCCAGTCTCTTCCCGGAAGCGCAAAGAAGCAGCATCATTGTTTGCATATACTAAGCTTACTTTGAAACAGTTGGAGCAGATCGCTACATCAGTTAAGCTGAAAGAGCCGCTTCTTTTGGTCGGTGAGACTGGTACCGGTAAAACAACTGTTGTCCAGCAACTTGCATCATCACTCAACTCGAGACTCGTTGTCATTAACTTGTCACAACAGACCGACACTTCCGATCTTCTGGGAGGATTTAAGCCCGTTGATGCCAGATCAATTGCGATTCCACTTCGTGAAGAATTTGAAATTCTCTTTGAGGCTACTTTTTCAGCAAAGAGAAACGAAAAGTTTAATAAGGTGTTCTCAAAATGTTTTGCGCGAAAACAGTGGGCTCATGTCATTCGTCTGTGGAAAGAGGCGATCAAGACGGCTATGACTACAATCGCAAGTCAGCAAGAGTCAAATAGTACGTCAGACGATAAGCCTTCAAAGAAACGAAAGGTGAACACGATTGAAGGACGTGATTTGGCGTCATCTTGGGACATTTTTTCTAAAAAGGTGGATCAATTCGTCGCACAACAGGAGAACCTTAAGAATTCCTTTGTCTACCGATTTATCGAAGGTGCTCTTGTTAGAGCTGTTAGAAATGGAGATTGGGTTCTGCTGGATGAAATAAATTTGGCTTCTGCAGATACTCTAGAAAGCATCGCCGATCTTCTATCGACCGATAGCGAGGGCCCATGCATCAGACTCTCTGAGAAGGGTGATATGGAGCCAATCTTGGCGCACCCGAACTTCCGTCTCTTTGCCTGTATGAATCCCGCGACTGATGTCGGCAAGCGTGATTTGCCCGCAGGTTTCCGCGCCAGATTCACGGAAATATTCGTGCAGTCGCCAGATCAAGATCGCGATGATTTGCTCGCTATTGTTGAAAAATATATTGGGCAATTGGCCGTTGGAAAAGATAACGAGGGAGTGTGCAATGATGTTGTGCAGCTATATTTCGAAGCTAAAGAGCTGTCTGAAAGTCATCAAATTGTTGACGGAGCGAATCAAAAGCCCCATTTCAGCATACGTACCTTATCTCGGACTCTCTTATATGTTAGAGACATCACAGCTGCATTTGGGCTTAGACGTGCTCTATATGAAGGGTTTTGCATGTCATTTCTGACTTTGCTTGACAAGCCCTCGGAAGATATTCTGATGCCAATTATCTTGAAATATACTATAGGTAAGTTGAAAAACCCTCGTTCAGTACTAATGAAAATGCCCCCAAGACCAGATTCAGGTGAATATGTCAAGTTCAAACACTACTGGATTGAGCAGGGCCCTGCAGAAGTGGACGACCAAGCTTACTATATTGTTACTCCATTTGTGGAGAAGAATCTTTTAAATTTGGTACGTGCCACGGCGACTCGAAAATTCCCTTTGCTTATTCAGGGACCGACATCGAGTGGCAAGACAAGTATGATTGGATATCTTGCAAAGAAGACCGGACACAAGCTAGTGCGAATCAACAATCACGAGCACACCGATCTTCAAGAATACCTAGGAACTTATGTTGCTGATGATAATGGTCATCTTCATTTCCAAGAAGGTGTCTTGGTGGAAGCTGCGCGTAAAGGTCATTGGATTGTTCTTGATGAGCTTAACCTTGCACCTACAGATGTTCTTGAAGCTTTGAACAGATTGTTGGATGACAACCACGAGATTTTCATTCCCGAGACGCAAGAAGTGATTAAACCTCATCCACATTTCATACTATTCGCCACGCAGAATCCTCCGGGACTCTATGGAGGACGTAAGAATCTTTCCAGAGCGTTCAGGAATCGTTTCCTAGAGTTACATTTTGATGATATTCCCGAGGATGAACTTGAGACTATTTTGAAGGGTAGATGCGAGATTGCGCCTACTTATGCAAAGCGTATAGTTCAAGTCTACAAGGTATTGTAGTTTTATTATCTTTAACTGTGATTCGTATTAACTGTAATTTTAGGAACTGTCTACTCAGCGCCAATCAACACGCCTGTTTGAAAAGAACGGTTTTGCTACTTTACGTGATCTCTTCCGATGGGCAAATCGACCAGCTGTGGGCTACGAGGAGCTAGCTCGAAATGGCTTTCTTCTTCTTGGAGAGCGTGTCCGCAGTGATGAAGAGAAGATGATTGTCAAATCTGTTATTGAAAAAGTGATGAAAGTTCAAATCAATCTTGATGATTTATATAGTGTCGATAACTCAAACCTCAACACCGGGTTTGGAATAGTGTGGAACTCATCTATGAGAAGACTGTATACTCTTGCCAGCGAAGCTATCAAAAATCGCGAGCCTGTACTTCTTGTTGGAGAGACTGGATGCGGAAAGACTTCTATTTGTCAAGTGCTTTCTGCAGAATATGGAAAAGAGCTGCATATTGTTAATGCTCATCAGAATACCGAAGCAAGCGATATTATTGGTGCTCAACGTCCACTGCGAAATCGAGCTCAGCTCCAGGAAGCTTTGGGAATTGAATTAAAACGGGTTCTTGGCTCCGCTGTGTCGGGCTTGCAATCATTAGACGAAATGAACAAGCTGTTTGATACTCTTTGCAAGCAAGGAAACGTCTCTCCTGAAGATGCCTCGTTCGTTGGTGAAATTCGAAACAAGCTCAATACTCTCTTTGAATGGTGTGATGGTAGCTTAGTGCAAGCTCTGAAAGGCGGCGACTTCTTCTTGCTTGACGAGATTTCGTTGACCGATGACTCCGTTCTTGAGCGACTCAACAGTGTTCTCGAGCCCGAGCGGTCTATTCTGTTAGCAGAAAAGGGGTCTCACGAAAGCCTTATTACGGCATCAGACGGATTTCAGTTTTTGGCGACAATGAATCCTAGTGGAGACTACGGCAAGAAAGAGCTTTCACCTGCATTAAGGAATCGATTTACTGAAATTTGGGTCCCTGCAATCACAAACGTTGACGACGTATATCAGATTGTTGAATCTAAGCTTCATAAGGATGCCACTGAATTTATACGTCCTGTCGTCGACTTTTCTGTCTGGTTTTCTGAGACATACAACACTGCTCTAGGTAGCAGCGCCATTGTTTCTATTCGAGATATTTTGGCTTGGACATCTTTCATCAACGTTGCTACTACAAAGAGTCCTGAAATCAGACTATTGCATGGTGCTTGCATGGTATATATTGATACTCTGGGTACCAACAATTATGCATACCTCTCAGAATCTGCCGAGCTATTGGCTAAAGAGCGAATGAGATGTATTGAGTACCTTTCTAGTAACATCAATGTGGACCTTCGGCCGTTGTATACATCCTCAGTTGCGGTGGCCATTACCGACGATAGACTTTCGTTCGGAGAATTTGAAATTCACAAGCATTCTTCCGCTGGATTCCTATCTGAGAAAGTAGAATTTAGTTTCAAAGCTCCAACTACTGCATTTAATGCTATGAGAATTATTCGCGGAATGCAATTGAGAAAGCCAATTATGTTAGAAGGAAGTCCTGGCGTTGGAAAAACTAGCATCATGACTGCTCTGGCTGCCGCTGCAAATGTCGAATTTACACGCATCAATCTTTCTGATCAAACTGATCTTATGGACCTCTTTGGATCAGACTCGCCCGCTGAAGGCGCTCGCAGCGGTGAGTTTGTTTGGCGTGATGCTCCTTTCTTGCATGCTATGAAGAACGGACACTGGGTTTTACTCGACGAAATGAACTTAGCATCACAATCGGTTCTTGAAGGTCTGAATGCCTGCTTAGATCATAGAGGAGAGGCATTTATTCCCGAGCTGAATCGCACTTTTACGCAGCATCCTGATTTCCGCGTGTTTGCAGCGCAAAATCCTCACTATCAGGGCGGTGGAAGAAAGGGCTTGCCAAAGTCGTTTATTAATCGATTCACTGTTGTCTATGTTGACTTATTGACTCCCTTTGATTTGAAAGTTATTACCGATCAATTATTCCCCACTATTGATAGTGTTATGGCGAAGTCAATTGTGGAGTTCATATCCATGCTTGAACATGAGTTGTCTATGAAACGATCTTTCGGTCGACAGGGGTCTCCGTGGGAATTCAACTTGCGTGATACTCTTCGTTGGTTCCAGTTGCTCACTGCCGTGGATAAGAATAATTGCAAATGGCCACCCTACGAGTTTCTTGAAATTATTGTTAAACAGCGCTTTAGAACTGAAGAAGATAGAAAGATGATCGACCGTTTGTATAAGAATCATTTTGGAACTACTGCTCCTTCACGCCAATTGTCTGTCACATTGTCGGATAGTTACCTTCAGGTGGGACACTCAGTACTTGAGCGAAAGAGTCTGTTAAGTGACTTCAAACTTCCTGACACCAATCTGGCTTTGTTGCAGTGCAATTATGCTCCTCTTGAATCTCTTATGACTTGCGTTGAAATGTCGTGGCCTGCTATCGTCGTCGGACCCTCAGGTTCTGGAAAGAGTTGTTTAATCCGTCTACTTGCTAATCTTATGGGAGCTGATTTGGAAGAGTTTGCTATCAACAGCGATATTGATAGTATGGACATTGTCGGTGGTTTCGAACAAGTTGATGCCACGCGACGATTGATGCTGTTATGGGACAGAATTGATGAAGTAGCTCGCTCACTTCTTGCGGGCCTTGGTCGCGGTGAGCTTGCTCCAAGCGCTAAAAATATAGCATTGAGTTTATATCAGATGTCTACAGCGACACACAATGCTTCAAAATCTGAAATAATAGAGGCTATGAATCTGTTGAGTCAGCTCAAACACTTTGCGAAATTTGATGGAGCTGTTGTCACACAGTTGATTGAAGATATTGATCAGCTCACAGTTTACCTAACGAAGACTGAAAAGCTAGCAGCTACTTTTGAATGGTTCGATGGAACTTTGGTCCGAGCGATGGAGGCTGGAAAATGGCTTGTCTTGGATAATGCTAATCTCTGCGGACCCTCTGTTCTCGATCGTTTGAACTCACTCTTGGAGCCGAACGGCATTTTGTCGATTAATGAAAAAGGACTCGATGATGGAAAGCTCAAGATTGTAAAGCCTCATCCAAATTTCCGCTTGTTTTTGACTGTTGATCCTCGTCATGGTGAACTCTCTCGTGCAATGCGGAATAGAGGAATTGAGATTTACCTGCGCGACCTGACGACGCGTGCAACTTCCTGGGATCACAGCGTGCTTGATAATTTTAAGAACACGCTCGTGACAGATATTTCCACTGATTTGGAGAATCTTCGACTGGAAAGCAAGACTGTGGAGTACCCTATCGCCAAAGAACTTCCTTCGGATTCGGCCGACGCGAGAGTTTATAGTTTGTTAGATTCGATTAAACTATACGCCGAAGACCATTCTCAGATGAACTTGCCGCTAGCTACAATTGCTTATATGCCAATGCTGTATATCAGCAGTCTGGAGCGTTGGTCAAATTCTGTGGCATCCTCCAACCTGTTTTCTGAGCTGGCAGTTGAATTTGCTCGAACTATTGCAAGTCTACATCGCCAGTTTATGGAGTTTCCGTATGCTTCGGAGCTTTTGCAAGCCTATAGCGAAGTTAATATTAAAAATTACGGAGAATTTCAGGTAAACTTGATTTATATTGATCTGCATTATTGGGTTGCTAACTTTCATGTAGTCGCTTAGTATCGAATCCAACCAATACGGCCTGCAATGGTTTTCCAATAGTCTAAGAGAGGTTGACTCTGAAGTCTTTTGTTTGCTATTTGATGCCATATTTTATGTAATCAATTTCAGTTCACAGCTGGAATCGATGATTGGTCGAGCAAAGAAGTTAAGAGTTTCAAAACTCAACTATTTGGAAAAATCTGCTTCCGCTGTTTACAAGCGCTCGTCTGCGGCGAACCAGTCATCTCATTTCTTTGATCTTGTCAATAATTCAGTGCGGTTATTGAATGCTTATGTTCGATCTCTTAGATTGATGAACGTTCGAATGGTAACATTTTATTACTTCTTTGACGATAAATGTACTAACACTCTATGATAGGATGTACTAGCCATAGTACTGGAAATTGCAAGTACCTTACGAGGTATTGTCAAATTGGCGCAAGAAAACGAAGTTGACGAAAGTCAATTTCCCGTTTTGCGCGATATATTGGATGCACAAGCTACAAAGATGGAGCAAACTGCGGACCCGCTAATTTCTAGCAACGAATGGAGGGAGTGGAAAATAGCTTTATACGAATTCTCGGTTAAGCTCTCTTTAACCAGTGGTAAATCTATGGCGCTCATCTGGTCTCAACTGCGCTCGGAAGTGCCAACGTCGAAGACAGCATGGGAGCTATATCTGAGACTGTTGGATGATACTGATGCTCTTGACAAAGCGAGTGAAGGAATTGACATGGGTAATTAATGACGGTTAATAATGATTCAGTTTACAGCGACTTACAATTATTTCTAGAACATATTAATAGTTTGATGAGTTTCCAGAAGAGGATTTTATCAGCCTTAGAGCTGCTGCTGTTAGATTCTCCGCAAGCAACATCTACCGTTGAAGTGAGTACAGGATTAATTGTGCATATTTCACAAACTAACCTTGTACTAGAACTTACATATTGAGCTTGCGACTTATATCTCTGAAATCCCTTGCGAATCTTTAAAAAACGGAAATAAAGCTGGATGGAATAGAATTTTGGGCTATATGGTGGCATGCAGAAACTTGGGTTCTGAATCGGTATCTATATCTTCTACCCTGAGGTCCAGCGGACAATATATGTCTAACACTATCCAGACTACACTCGATACTACTAGCATGGCCCTAATGAATCTATCTGGTATCAAATTACGGATGTCTTTTGACTACACCAGGCACCTGAAACTGAAGAGTATGTTATGCTTATGTCAATTGAAATCTGCGCTTGCTGACCTCCCTTTATGATTAGATCAAAGCTTACCGGAGTTTTTACGAGTTTTATTTGCTACTGGAGACAATTCACAAGTTGTCACAGATTTCTTCCGAGGAGGAGTTCTGCAGGATGTTGTGGCAAAGATGTAAGTTCAAGAACTTATATTAGTATGACTCCATTACTGACAATGATACAGCAATGACGCAGAATATGGTCGAGTTCGCGATATTATGGAGATCAGAGAGGAATTGGCATTTTTTGGCAAAACATTCTCGGAGAATGGCAATTATGTGTCTGAAGGTAAACTGAAGTTTTTACTTTTCGCATTGGTTGGACATATGAACACTGTGAGTTACAATAAACCAGAAAGATCGTTTGTACAGCTCTAACTCATCGAAACAGATTTTCGATATTCATGTCTCTGCTGAGTTGAAGCCGTTAACGCAAGCATTCTTCTCTCAGTATTTCGGAAACGCGCAACCAGCTCCTGTAATACCAGCTGATATGCTTTCAACGTTACAGACGAGTGCTCCTCAAGTATTGAGTTTGCTAAACCTCTTTACAGAAGCTGCTGAAATTTACAAGTCTCCGGAAGCCGACTCTCAACAGAGGATTGGAATTCTTCTGACGCGCTACGCTTCTTTGCTACTTGAATTATACATTCCTAATATTCCCCACGATCCTGCCATTCAGCCATACGTTGAAGACTATTTCTTGAAAGAACAGCAGTCTGAAATCTCAGCACGGCTTAAAGCTGTTCAGGCTGTTGATGAAGTATTTATTGGAGGGCCACAAAGTTCGCGATCTCTTTCTCTTGAGAACTCACTAAGCTCTGTGAACTTAGAGATTGTGCCTCCAGCCGTCTACCGTCCTACTCAGTCTCAGTCGAAGGCGCTTTTCCAAGAAATGTTTAGATTCTATCAGGGTTATGTTAGCGAAGATAAAGTCAATGAACTTATCACAGATGCAAGCGCCGGCAATGAAAGATCTAAAAACGTGTCTGAAATGTTTCATAGAATCTCGGTGCAGTTTGTTCAGCGTCTCAAGTCGCAGTTTTTCTATTACTTGGATCTCATTGACCCCATTGAGGAATATGTGTCTATTATGAGGCTCGGCGTTGGCTTATTATCTGGCAGTTCCACCGACTCCAAACGAGATGTCGCGCCTTTCTTATGGCTGCTCAACGGCTCGATCCTAGAAGCACAAGATGCCAATGTTTTAACCTGCTATTTGGAGGAAATCAAGACTTTGAATTTGTCACAAAGCACTGTCCCGCGTATCCTTGAATGCACGATGCATTGGCTTCAGATCCGTCAGCAATACGTCGGAGGGCAGGATAATATTATTCTATCGGGTCTCAATCACTCGCTGAAGCATTTATACTATAGCTGGTCTCTCAACAAAAATCGAATGGAGACTGAAAAATTGGCAAAGACTACAGTTTATAAAGCCAACGATGAAGAAGACGAAGACGAAGAATTCAAGTCTATGTTTCCAGACTACGAGGATGTTATGACGGTGGATGTAGCTGAGCCTGAATTTTCTGACGAATCAGCCATATTAGCAAGCTGTAAATCCTTCTTGTTTTTATTTGGTCAATTATCAGAATCACCATCAATTGAAACTACCATTCGAGAGTCATTTGCAATCCTGGGCGGCTTGCACATTGAAGGATTTTCGATAAAAGATGAATATATGCAAGCTACTCTTCCTGCGATAGTTCTGGAAACCTCTCAGGTATTGAGTGATGTGTCTGGATTGGCAGGCACTAAAGTCAATTTTTACAATAGTGCAAATTCGCGCGAAAGTGAGAAAGCTGTCCGCATATTTTTGGCGCTACGAGCTCGAATAGTTGCATTAATAGCAAGATGGCCCGAGAATGAGATTTTGTACGATTGTCTGCGATATTGCGACGAATTTCTTCAGTTACCAACGACTGCATCTGTAGCTCGCTTGCTTATATTTGTTGAGAAGCAACTGGGCGTCTTGCATGAATGGCAAAAAGTCGCTAGTCGTGAATTTTCGGTCATCAACCATATTGATGTTCTTAGTCAGCTTATTATTGAGTGGCGCCGACTCGAGCTTACGACATGGTCATCCCTTTTTGAAGATGAAGTGCAAAAATCTGAAGACGGTATTGCGCAGTGGTTCTTTTATGTTTATGAGAATGCTGTCGCCATCCCTCTTAGACTTTGCGAAGATGGCCAAGACATCGGTGAACATGTGCTGGAGTTGATCCAAGCCGTTACGTCGTTCATTGGAAACTCTCCTCAAGGTCAATTCCTGAAGAGACTTCAACTTGTTCGTGCATTTTCGCAATATGCGTTAACATTCTCTCAGCTATCTACGATTGCAGATGCTTTGCGCGGATTAGATAAACTATATTCCCAATTTACTCCTATCGTCACAAAATCAATTGCAGCACAGCGAAAAGCCTTGGAAAAGGAAGTATCGGAGACTGTGCTCTTAGCAAGCTGGAAAGATACAAACTATGTTGCATTGAAGGAGAGCGCTCGAAGATCGCATCACAAGCTCTACAAATCTATCAGAAAGTTTCGCGAGGTTCTTGTTCAGCCTGTACGTTCTTTGCTGGATGGCGGTCTTGAGAGCATCGATGCCAACAAGCAATCAGACTATGCACTGGTACTTGGCGCTGTCAGTCACAATTCGACGGCGATAGAGCGCAATCTTCTCATATGCGCTGAATTGAAGTCGTGGAACGAACGGCCGGAGCGACTAGTGGATATTGTTACTACTGCGCAACGCTTGAGAGTCTATGCGGAAAAATGCTTAGTCTCGGAAGTACCATCACTTATAAGTTATGCGAATGAGCTTGTTGAGGAGATGCAGAAATTGCGCAAGGAGACTCCGTCAGTTTTGAATGACGATACAAAGAAAGTTGTACAGTTTTTGAAAGCAAGAAAGACAAAGCTTTTGAGCGAAACGTTGAAAGAGCTGAAATCTATGGGTCTGCGATTCCGCGTCCGAGCGGACGTTATTGAGAAGCAGGATACTGTGATCAAGATTGTTCGCGACGTGAAGGTTTTGGACGACATTCTCCCGGCTGGTGCAGAGGATACTTTTTTCCGAGTACTGGAATATATGCCTAGAGTAAGATCGTGTGCCCAGAATCACTCAGACGAAATCACGCCAGGTCAGGTGCAGCGTGGCTTAGGAATTGCTGAGAATCTTTTGAGCATATTGATTTATCAGAGAGAGCAACTTGCGATTGCGAGTTCCAAGAAAGCGCAGTTTTCTAAAGCTTTGGATGAATTCTCTCTGTTTGACGCGGTTTCTGAAACTGCTCCATTACAAGACTTGGATGTACGCGGCGAGCGGCTGCCTAGTATTTCGAAGGTTTTGAAATTAAGTTGCGCGGTGCTGGCTATGGCTAGCTCTACTGCACTTGCACATTCCAAATTTTGCGAGGATAACGACTCTAAAGTTACCAGTTTCCTAGAAAATTGGAAGCAAACGTTCTTTGAGTTGGCAAGACAGATTGATAATACTGTCGTGCCTCTACAGACCTCCATTATTAATGCAAAGACAGATGGCTTATTGAACGAAGTTAGGGCCTCTGTGTCAGCATTTGTGACTGAGTTAGAGCAAGTCACTAACGCGAATGGTCAATATAAGTATGTGTTGGCTATTGCAGGCCGATATATTACTGGTCAATATGATTTGCTTACTGGAAAAGCTAATCAGGCGGAAATGATTTCTGACGGCGCGATTGATGATCTTGAGCTATCACTGCGATCACTTTCAGACTCTGTGTTAGTTGTAGTCCAGGAAGTTCGACAGTCAATGTCGGAGCCTATTTCTGATGAAGAAGAGAACTGGATTCCCAGAATGGCTAGTCGTTCTATGCGTGTTCTGCAAAAGCTACATATCGACGGCATCACAAAGGCAATGGAGAAATCTCTTGAGATTCTCAACTCTATTCGCACAAAGTCACCGGAGATTGTTGGCGCTCTGTTTTCACTCACTACCTCGTTTGTTGAAGAGTACCGGGCTTTCATGAACAGCATTCTGACGAAATTCGCGTTGCAGCATAATGATTTGGCCCGTGGTGGATTGATATTATTGCGCGCATTTAATGCCATTGCTGTGAGTGGATATTGTTCTCCTCAGGAGCCTTCCGATGAAGAGGATGGCTCAAATATGCAGCAAGGCACTGGGCTTGGCGACGGTGAAGGTGCGGAGAATATCAGCAAAACTGTTGGTGACGATGAGGATCTTGACGATCTTGCTAATCAGCCTAATGAAAAGAAAGAGAAGGATGATAAGGATGATGGCGAAGAGCAGGATAATGCTGTTGATATGGACGGTGACATGGAAGGAGATCTTGAAGATGTTGAGGAATCTGGCGACGACAAGGATAGTGATGGCGAAGGCGATCAATCTGAGGAAGAGCTAGATGAAGAAGTTGGAGATGTTGATGATCTTGATCCGTCTGCTGTTGATGAGAAGATGTGGAATGACGACATGCCGGAAGAGAACACAAATGATAAAGACACTGATCAACAGCTTCAAGATACTACGACTACTGATGATCTTGCTGCGAATACAGACGACAAGGAGAATCCGAAAGACAACAACAACGATCAAACCAAGGACGACAACGAAGAAGAAATGAATGATGGCGGCGACGATGACGAAGAAGAAGGCGTAATGGAGCAAGAGGATGCCGTTGCGCAGCAGAACGAGGAGAATCCTATTGACAACAACGCTCAAGAAGGTGATGCTTTGGATCTTCCGGAGGATATGAATCTTGACGATGGCGAAGATGATAACGACAACGCACAAAACGAGCAAGAGGATGAGGAATTTCCTGAAGATGATCCGTTGGATAGTCGAATGGACATTGATGAGATGCCTAATCCGAAAGATGAAGATCCACAAGAAGCCGAGCAAGAGGAGAAGGGAGAGCTTGAGGCTGAAGATCCTGATGCGATGGACGTTGATGGTGCGTATACTCAAATTTTTATGTGATAAAGCGAAGCGTGCTAATAGATACAGATGAACAAGAGGATGCAAAGGGTGAAATAGATGGGGAAGGAGTTGAAACTGACGGCAGTGAAGAAGAAGGGGACGAGGAAGAAGAAGGAGATGTAGGGGATGATATTGGAGAGCAGAGAGAAATTGAAGAGAAGGAAGGAGACAAAGCTACAGCTGAAGTAGAAGACGACGAGGAAATACCGGAGGACGAAAAGAACATTTCAAAGAGCGAAGGTGCTCATGGTCCGGAAGATGCTAAGGATGAAAATGAAGAGCCTGAAGCTGCGTCGCGTGGTGCTGCTGACGGTACAGAAGACTCAGGACGTGATACTGGAGCACAAGAGGCAACAGAAGATTCTGCTTCGAAGGAAGGTGGAAGAGCTTCGAAGGACCTTCCTACGCAAAACGTGAAGTCAGAGGAAAATAAGGAACAAAAAGGAGAGAGCCAGGAGCAACTTGGAGATACAAAGGAAGAATTTCATCGTACAATGAAGGATATTGAAGAGGTCGATGATGCTGAGCAAGAAAGAGATGTGCAATCTGCACAGGAGGTGAGTTATTTCCGTTTTTGATATGTTTAGAGTGGGATCTAACAAGTGATATAATCTAGACCAGCGACAGTTATCGTCATATGGATGAGAATGAAGAGAGCCATGACACGCAGGCACTTGGAGTTTCATCTAAGGATCAGCAGCAGAGCGTTGATGACAGCATGGCTGTTGATGACGACGACATAGACTTGAAGGATGATACTGTAGATGTTGAAGCTCTTGAGCAGGAGAATGAGCAAGAAGATGTCGAGACTGAGAACAAGAATACAGCTACTGGCGGCATTGTTGGTGATCGCAAGGCAGTGACAAACAAAGACTACACTGGTACGATTTCGGAGGTTGCTGCCGAACAGATTGATGAAGAAGAGATGCCGGTTACTGCCGCGATTCAAGTCGCGGACAGCAAAACGACACCTTATCGAACCCTTGATGAAGCGCGCGATGTTTGGCAACAACATGAACGACAGACTGGTGAGCTTTCTAATGCTCTGTGTGAGCAGCTCCGGCTGATTCTTGAGCCAACGCAATCTACGAAGCTCCGCGGAGACTTCCGCAGCGGTAAACGACTGAATATGAAACGGATTATTCCTTATATTGCCAGTGAGTTTAAGAAGGACAAGATCTGGTTGCGACGGACGAAACCTAGTAAGCGCGAGTATCAGATTATGATTTCATTGGATGATTCCAAATCGATGAGTGAATCGCGAAGCGCAAAGTTAGCGTTTGATACGCTTACGCTTGTGTCGAAAGCTCTTGAGAGACTTGAGGCCGGCCAGATTGCAATTGTGAGATTTGGAGACGAGTGTGAGGTTGTGCATCCGTTCCAAAGACCGTTTACGTCTGAAGCGGGTGCAGCGGCGTTTCAATGGTTTGGGTTTACACAGACGCGGACGAATATGTATTCGCTACTTGAAAAGTCGATTACGTTGTTTGATGAGGCGCGTGTGGATTCAAAGGGAGATATGTGGCAGCTTGAGATTATCATTTCAGATGGTGTATGCGAGGATCATGATAAGCTTGAGCAACTTGTAAGACGAGCGAGAGAGCAGAAGATCATGATTGTGTTTATTATTGTGGATGGATTGAACAAAGGTGGCAATGAAGCGAGTTCAGCGGCGGTTAAAGCGTCGTCTATTCTTGATTTGAAGCAAGTGAAATACTATGCAGATGATGAAGGCAGTCAGAGAATGAAGATGACCAAGTACTTGGACACGTTTCCGTTTGAGTTTTATGTAATTGTGCGGAATGTGAGTGAGCTGCCGTCTGTGCTGTCGCTGGTTTTGCGGCAATACTTTTCAGAGGTTGCGGAGCTGTCTTAGATTATAAAAAGGATATAGAGAGGAGTGTATGATAGTTTGATGAAGTAATGGATAATATTGATGTATGCATTGTAAATATTAAGCATCGAGATCTAATCGTTCCAAAAGAGAATCTATAAGATCCAGTTGAGCATTATACTGGTGCTCATATATTGTAATTTTTCTCCAAGGGTTCTCTTGGACCTTTCCAGATACAGGATCCATATCATCTTCGAACATGATGCCAAATTTTTGGGTTAAGTAGAATCTGATATCATCGATGAGTTCGATGGTATCGGTTTCATCACGGGAGCGGATACGACGAGCACTTTCGGCGACGATGTCGGCGAAATCTTGTTGGACGATGAAGGAAGCGAGATGCTTCGCAAAGTACTTTGCGGCGAAACGTTCGAGACGGTCGGTTCGGGTTGCCCAGCCGGCGCGGAGGATGTCGTAGATGTCAGAGTAGAGGATGTCTTCGTCGGAGGAGAGGGCGATTGAGGAGAGGGATTTCAGCTTGTCAATAAAAAGTTCGTCTGCGAGGTAGAGGACGTCGAGGGCGAGGTGGCCGGGGATGTCGACACGGTCTGCGTAGAGGTAGGTGAGGATGATTTCAGCAATAGCGCGGGATGTTTTGAGGGAGACAACGGGTAGTTCTTTTGTGTCTTGGTCGAGAGGTGAGGGGGAGCAAGATGTGGAGGTGGAATATGATCCTTCAGCGAAGGAAGATGTGAACATGGTGAGGTAGTATTCAGAGCGGATGAGGACTGCGCGGTGGGTAGGGTAGAGGACGACGGAGTCTGTATCTGGATCGTGCACCGCCATGAGGATGTCTGCGGTGGAGTGAGTTGAGACTCGGGTATAGATTTGTTTACTTGAAAAGAACTCAGTTGAGGAGATGATAGTAGCAGCGGCGATGACGTCGTTGCGGACGAATCGCTCAAAGTCGCTCTGAGCGTCGTGCATGTCCTGAGTGCGTAGTTCGCGGCGACGACGGATGGAGAGGGAGGCAGAGTCTGGTGAGAGAGTAGATATAAGAGCTGGCAGTTCTAGTTTGCGCGCTGCTGAGCGGACAGCGGGGAGTAACGAGGCAGGGGTTGCTGATATATCACTGACGTAGAGGAAGCGCAGGACGACGTCGAAGGCGAGTGGCTCTGCAGCAGCGGCAAGAGAGATTCTGCGTTTTGCGCGCCAATTCTGAGCAAGACGCCGGCGAAGAGAAGGCGCACGCGCAGCAAGCACAAAGCGGTGAGCAAGCAACTGGTCTTCAGATTCGAGATCCGGATGGGTGAAGACGAGGTCGTGTGTTGGTGGTTCCCTCAGCTTTAAAAGACCGGCAAAGTGAGCTGCGAAGGGCTGCGCTGCGTCGACCGCTTTCGACACGTCAAATCTCAGAAGCAGTTTCCTGATTGAGTCGTTCAGAGCACCGTAAAGACAACGCTCGCCCTGGAAGGTGTCGCGGTCCGACACAGCGCCATGCTCGAGGAGATAAAGAACGACGTCTTCGTGGCCGCAGAGCGAGGCGAGAATGAGCGGAGTGTAATCCCACGCGTCGACTGCATTCACGTCGACACCAAAAGTCGTAACGAGGTTGTCGACTTGCTCGAGGTCGCCGCGTCGACAGGCTTCGCAGAGCTCGTTGAAACGCGTTCCGGAGCCAAGTGTAAGATAGTCTTCTTCGCGCAGTCTTCGCTCAATCAGCGCGTATTTGGGCTCGAAGGGCAGCTGGTCCGCGACCGCCTCGGTTTGCGGAAGCACA
>JAJMBS010000042.1:0-89241 GCA_030572775.1 [Lipomyces] yamanashiensis
TCTCTGATACCAGTTCTGTTTCTGTTTTGTTCTGTGAATTTATTGACTTGTGACTTGAGCCTGAGAAGAGTGAAGAAGAGCGGCATGCCATTGTCGTCTCCCGGTAGGCCAAGTCTAGCTGTGAGCCAGAGAAGACTAAAGAAGCCTGGTATGCCATTGCCAGAGCCCGGCGGCCACAGTGAAGAAATCAAGTTCACACGTCTAAATCTGGGGACATTAGTGAGAGTGAGTGGGAGTGCGTGGGGGGTGCATGAGAGTGAGAAGAGGGTAACTAAAGGAATATGTTTGCTTGTTTAATTAAAATACCACTTGGTTATATTCACATCTATAAATCGGATTGCTCGTAGTGAACGTAATTGAAACAGAAGAGATAAGCTATATTGTTAGGTGTCGGAGAATTATACTTAGGGTTTCGCACTTAGGCTATTGAAACGACAGAGGTACCAGCTGAGTACGAGGCGAACACGATGTGTAGCCGCCGAAATTATATTTACTTGACTATGGGAATTAATTTATATCTGTTTTGTCATTATTTCAGTCGGCGGACGCGAGTGCACATGCAGATCAGACTGTTGCTGTCGATACCCAGACTGATGTCTATATCCTTCGAAGAGGCTAGATAAATTCAGTTCAATTTACGTTAGGTCTAGTAGCATTGCAGATGTTCTCTCTAGTTAAGATTGCGCAGTCCAAAGATATATATCGTATATGATCTGCCTAAAGCTCAGATTGCAGTATTTGAGCTTGATTGGGCTTATCTCTGGAGATCTTGTGCAAAATACTTGACATCAAATGTTACAAGAATATTGCAGATCAATTGAAGATTAATAATGAGTATAGTTCACGTATCTGTAGCATGAGCATCATTGATGCTATAGCTATCTATCTCGGCAAGGTCGACACGGATACTCTTATTCTCTCTTTGGACTGAATGGAAAGATGCCCGTCTATTACTTGCGCTAATGTTTGTTTGTTGTTCTATTTAAATGAATACGGTCACTGCCAAAAATATGTTGCCAGAAATATTGATGGCAGAGTAAACAGAGTGCAACATAGACGGGTGCAGCCTGTCATATGACGATATAGATGACGACAAGCTAAAGAAAGCTGGTATAATGCACATGTGTTTTTTAGCATCGTCTTGCAGTCTTTTAATGTACATTTTTTGACCATATTCCAGAGATAATTATCATTATTTGCTGCAAACTCCATCAGTAGTTGTGTGTTCAAATGACTAGATCAGAATCTCTTTGGAAATCGCACGCTATTTTGCCAAATGCTCATTATTGTCACACTGGTAAAGATGAGATATTTTTAAAGAATTATCTGCGCAGTTCTAGTTGTGTACATGTTCAATTGACGGCTACGCATATTCACCGCCTGAAACCACTCACGCTTATTTATTAGCTCATTGTGCTTACACTTCAGTTGTTCCATACTGATTTCTAAATTACTTCCATATACTGGCATATTGCTATCTAGAGTTGGTCGGAAAGAGAGGTATGCGAATTGTCCTTTAGCTCGCGCGCAGTCACGGGACAAGCTTCCGAATTGGGTATTTAGTATACGCGTCAATCTCGCGTCGATTAATCTGGGACTCCCCTTTATTTCAAATATTTATGCTATGTAGTCAGCTAGACAACTAAATATTCTTGTAACCTGGCTGAACTCAAAAACATTACAAAGTCATAGACACATATGGTATGCATTCGCCAAAAAAAAAATCAGCGAAAAAATGAAAATGAACTAGGACACCTACGATTCCAGCGTGGTCTCCCACCGCAGTACTAAGTAGGCCTAAAGGAGCTTAACTAGAGTTGATCGGACGGGAAACGGTGCTTTTTCCTTAGTATGGTCCTAGCTGTCCAAATATTCTCAGCTGCTCAGTGTAGTCGCGCGAAAAGCAGCATAATCGCAAAAACGTTTAAATAATAATAAGTTTGGGCATAGTGAATTTTTGATGAACAAGCAGTGAGCATATGAAGATTTAATTCTTAGTCATTGCATTTTAAATATATTATAATAATTCTTAAAAATATATGCGCTTTATTTGATCATTTTAATAGCCTGGAGACCGTTGCGATTATCCATGTGGTTGAAGAGCATTGAGCAAGAACGACCTTCAATCTACCGTAAATTGTTCACGGTTCGCGAAGAAATTACTTAGCGTCAATAAAATTTACAACAACAACAACAATCTGTTTTGATGATATTATTCCTATCTACCAGCACAAATCATTTACGAATATACAAACAAGATTATACATAGAAATAAGGCAAGCAAAAAATACGAAAAACTGGCCATGAATGCCACACGTTTCTCTTATAAATGTTACATGACTATACTTTCAAGAAGTGAAAATTAAAATATCTGCGAACATTGATGCAATGACAAAGGACTGAACAAGCAATATTAATATATTTATATATAACTGAAAAGTGTATGCTGCACGCGCAAAACAAAAAAAAAGCTACAGTACAAAACTAGAGAAATAACACTAGAAAAGCAAGCAAAAGACAAAAAAGCTGATCTGCCCGCGACGCATAATATAGTAAATCAGATTCAAATGATGAAAAAAAAAAAAAATAACAAGACGTTAAACCTCGCGCCAGGTCATTCGAGACTTCTCAACGCTAGGCGTTTCAATCTTTGCCGCGTCTCCAAACGGATTATCATCTGCCTCGGTTACATCATTGATCACCATCTTTGCCTTAAATTCAGACAATAAAGGACTCTTAACTGGGATTGGGGGAGGACGACGCTTATGCGCAAGTTGCTCAGCAGTGGGATGTCCAGCTGACGGCGTGCGTCCTTGCGAGCTCGTAGTCTTGCGCGGGGATGGGGCAGGCGACGAGCGTTTCTCTGCCGCGCGCGAAGATCTGTGCCGATCAAGTTCTTGGTCGAGTTCGTCTTCATCTTCAGATTCACTATCGACGTCTGAATCTGAATCTTCGCCGATAGGTTGACTCAATTTGTCATACAGCTGGAGAGCCGAGACGAGCTCCTCGTTGGCATGGATAAGCGAGCCGATATAGTCTTCCGACTCGATATGTTGGATAAAACGTAGGACGAGACGGCGAAGCTTGCGACAGGTGTTGAAGCATTCGGTTGCGCGCATGTTGTCGCAAGCTAGTTCCTTCTCGCGATTGACTAGTTTGAGTGCGTTTTGCAGATTCGTCGCCGCGGTACCGGCTTCAGCAAGGGTATGCATCAGAAGTGGCTTTTCCTTTTGCAGATCAAATGCCACAACCTTACTCTTGCTCTTCTTTTTCTTCTTCTTCTTGTCTCCGCTTCCAGAAAGGCCATTAGATGATGACGACTTTGACGAGGAAGTAGGCACACGGGCAGGCTTGGACGCACTACGACCACCATATCCTCCGGGAGCAGGAGAGCCGTGCCTGCTAGAATGCTCGGAACGGCCACCGCGTTGATAGTCTCGATCTCGATCTCGTTCCCGATCACGATCATACCCCCTACTAGGACCCGCTTCTGAGGACGCTCTGGGCCGAGCTGGCTTAGGCGGCGGTGTATCGTCGTCGTCATCCTCCTCCTCTTCATCGTCGTCATCCTCCATATCATCGTCCATGTCAACAAATCGTTGACGTTTAGGTGGAGCGCGCTTTCGTCGCGGGAGTTGTTGGTATAAAAAAGAAACTTCTCTCATGCCTTCTCTGTCTCTGTACTCGCTTGCCCATTTCTTGAAGAGCATGCCCATTTTCTTCTTGACGCGAATGTCGGTAAAGTTGTCCGTAGCGAGAACACGCATACGCTCTAGAAGTGGCTCATCTGCAAATGATGCTAAAAAGAAGACAGTGTGAGTATTTAGCCATACATGACTGAATAAGCGATTTGAATTGGAGTTACGAACATTGGAAACGTCTACCGCCATTTTCAATCAAAGTGTCAAGGATCTGGACGACGTCCAAAGTCAATATCAACAGGCAATAGCAAAGAATATTTAGAAATGAAAGAACATACGGTCAAGGCACGAAGCTGGTTGTGTACGTTGCCGTATTTCAACTTCTTTCGAATGGCACGAGCAGCCTCGGTAGGTCTATATAAACGACACGTCAGCACTCAGCTTCGACGGTAGAGAGAAGCCAGGAAAAATGGATACAGACCCAGTAGCACTCAAATGGATGGTTTCGATAAGATCATAAATGCCAGCGACATCGTCTTCTTCGTACTGCTCAGTGACGAGTCTTTCGATGGTGACGGTGATGGCGGTGTAAGGATGGTCTGAGAGGAACCCCATGCTGGCCAGGCTCTGTTTAAACGTGCTTGGACAGGCAAAGCAGTAACGAGACGAAGAGCGGTATATACAAATGAAGAAGCAAGACCAGAAGCCAGAAAAGCGGTTGGTGAAGCGAGCCGGCGCGGTGCAAGGTTAATCCAGGTCCGGGAACCGAAGATCCAAAGATTGGTTGGGAAAGCCTTCGTTGTCACCCGAGCACACAGGCCAGCTTATCGCTGGAGTGTTGTGGGGTGACTAGTGCGGTGTTAAGTGTGAGTAGAGTAGGTTATATAGTATCCAAAATAGTGCACTGCTTCGATCAGGAATCAGCCAGCAGAAGACTACAGCACTGCTGTATGATGGATAAATACAGAAATTAAACAGTAAAGTACACAAACAGCACAATAATCACTGATTTATTATTCGGTCGGACTCCCTCCAGCTCGACCATTGCAACTCCACCCCTAGACGATCTGGAACCGTGTTATCGGCCCAGGCTCGTGCGGCGTTGCGGGGTTGTGCCGGACACCCTGAACAGATAAATGCTCTCCGAACCGCGCTTCCCCAACTTGCCTGCTGCGGGCGACCCTTTATAGGACACTTTTTGTCTGATTCCGCCCTCGAAACCTCTTCTCCACACTTCTACCGCTGCAATTGTGCTTGTCTACGCGCTTCTTCTCTCATCGATCCCGCTGCATCCCTCCTCCTGCCCAGCAATGCTCACCAAAGTAGCCCCCACGGTCCGCCAGCGCGCGTCCTCCCTCCTCCGTACAATCCAGAACCACGCTGGAAGCTGCCCCTGCCACGCCTGCACTTCCTCGGCCGTTGCAGGCATTGGATCCGCTGCGCGCAGACTTGCCTCCGCGCCACCGCTTAAGGAGTACGCTTTCGAGCTCGCGGCAAGTAACATTCGCTACGGAAATGGCGTTACCAAAGAAGTTGGAATGGATTTCAAAAACATCGGCGCCAAAAAGGTCGCTGTCTTCACCGACAGCAACGTATGTCTTTCCCGATCTTTGTATTTCTCATGCTGTGCTGTGCTTTGCTGACGTGAAGTTAGATCCTCAATCTCGAGCCCATGGCCAACGCAATTGCCGCGCTCGAGTCCGAAGGCATCAAATACGAGATCTACAGCGATGTTCGCGTAGAGCCCAAGGATGCCGCGTACGTTCCTTCTCCATTTGTGTAAATTTCCTTTGCTAAATCACCTACTCCACATAGAGTCAAGCATGCCATTGCATGGGCCAAAAACATGGCTGCAGATGCCTATCTCGCAGTAGGCGGCGGATCGGTCATGGACACCTGCAAGATCGCCAGTCTTTATGAAAGCTACCCTGATGCTGAGTTTCTTGAGTTTGTCAATGCGCCGCTGGGAAATGGCAGACCGATTGACAAGAAGCTTAAGCCTCTGATTGCTGTGCCGACCACAGCTGGAACTGGATCGGGTGGGCCATTTTCTCTATTTTACCTCGTATTATTGAAGCAAACGCTAACAATTTCAGAAACCACTGGAACTGCAATCTTTGATCTTGTGTCTGCGAAAGCAAAGACTGGAATTGCCCACCGCGCTTTGAAGCCCCTACTTGGACTCGTTGACCCGATCAACACTCGCACTATGCCCTCTCAAGTCAAATCCTCATCTGGACTCGACGTGCTCTGTCACTCTCTCGAATCCTGGACCGCGATTCCGTACTATGAGCGCGTTCCTCGCCCGACGAACCCAATCCTCAGACCAGCATACCAAGGTGCAAACCCGATCTCGGATGTCTTCTCGCTCGAAGCACTCAAAATGACCGTCAAGTACCTCCCGCGTTCGGTGCACGATCCCGATGACCACGAAGCTCAGGAGAAAATGATCCTCGCTGCTACTTTAGCCGGTGTTGGTTTCGGTAACGCAGGTGTGCATCTTTGCCACGGTCTATCGTATCCTATTTCCGGAATGAATAAGGGCTATAAGCACGCTGGATACCAAGTCAACCACGCCATCATCCCGCACGGTGTCTCGGTCGCCGTCACGGCACCTCAAGTCTTTCGCTTTACAGGTCCGACAAACCCAGACCGTCATCTCGCGGCAGCCGAGATCTTTGGCGCTGACATCTCAAACGCTAAAGCCGAGAGCGCTGGCGAAATTCTCGGCGAAGCAATCCAGGAGTTTTTGATTAAATTAGGCGATCAGCCCCGAGGAATCAGCGATCTCGGATTCACAAAGGATGACATCCCGGCTCTCGTTGAAGGTACTCTTCCCCAGGCTCGTGTTTTGATGCTGGCGCCTAACTTCCAGCATGAGGATGATCGCAAGAGAGAGGATTTGACCAAGATTCTCGAGGCATCCTTGACCTATTAGCTTGGCGTTAGTTCATGCTCGCTAAACCTCCGCTTAATGCTGAATTGAAGGTATGTGGTGTTGCTGAATCGATAAGTTTTATAAGAAAAGTTATATAGACAACTAAATAACATGAATCCTTTATTCAAAACTGATGCCATTAAATAAATAAATATATACATATGCAAATGCTTTTCACTCTTCAGCCTAATCAACAATGCGATACCGCTTCTTAAGATACTCCTTTTGCGGCTGTCCCAACTCCTGCTTAATCTCCTTCAATTGATCAATTCCGCGTCCTGTCCATTTATTGATTTTTCCACGACTAGTACCCGGCAGTCCAGACGAAACAGCAAGTGGTTTGCTGCTGCTACTGCCGTCAGCAGTAGTTGGTGCTTCGCGGAGAAGACGTTTACCAACAACGTTGTAGTTTTCGAGAAAGTCGTCCATGATAGCGTCGAAAGCTGCTGACTGTAGCTGATTATTGCCACCGCTTTTGCTTTTAGTAGTGCTGGAAGTGTCGTCGGTGTAGGCTCCTTTTGTGAGAGAGTCGATCAAATCCTCGGCATCATCGCCGTCGTCGTCTTCGTTATATTCTTCGTCATCCTCATCGTCGGAAGATTCGTTGTATAGCCTTTCGATCCGGTCAAATCTGTCGTCAATGAGTGTAAGTCCCTCGTTTCTAAACATGGCTGAGCTAGACATTGAAAATCCGGTGGTTGATGTTCGTGCACCAGTTTTGCCTTTCTTCTTGTTTGCTCCAGCAGCACTTTTTCCGAGACCCATCTTTTGAGTGAACGATGCTAGAGAAGCAAGGTAGTCAAGATCCTCGTCTTCGTCGAATTCGTCGTCTGAATATGCTGCAGATTGACCTTTGCTTTGAGAGTTTTTGAATTTAGAGTACTGCTTCTCCCAGCCGCCATCTTCGTCTTCGTCTTCGTCATCCTCCTCCTCCTCATTGAAGAAATCGTCAACATCATTATCATTTATATCATTTCCAGCAACGATAGATTGGAAAATATCCTCGTCGTCTTCAACGTATGCGTCGTCTTCAAGCGCTTCGAGAACCTCTCGCAACGCAGGATCCATATCAGGCTGTAAACCTGAAATAGCATCAGGAATGGCTTGCTGGTCTTGGTATGTCCGTTTGACGCGCTCCTCAGAAGGAAGTACGACAGCGGGTAAGGTAGGCGGAGGCGCGGGCGCGTTGAGGTCGTCTCTGAATCTGATGCCGCGTCGTCGTCCTTCGTCTGTGTTTGCGGTCTTTGCAGAAGGCGCAGGGATGAAGACTGCGGGAGCACCGTCTTCGCGGCCAATTTCACGCAGATGCTGCATATAATCATAGTTACTGTCGTCAAATGTGATGCCATACAGTGCTGCTTCACCCTCGTTGTCGCGGACTTGTTTGGCGGCAGCAGATTTCTTTAGGTCTTGGAGGGTTTGGATTTGCGATGGGCCAGTCAGCGGCATCTCGTACGGCTCCTCTTCCTCGCCATCATCTGATAGTTGTGAATCATCGTCCTGTTCCTGTGGTGCAAGAGCATTATCAGGACGGACGCCGATGTATTGTCGCTTTGGCTTGGCTTTCTTCTGGACTTCAACAAAGACACCGGTAGGCGCTTCAGGATCATGAATGAGCGGATCTTCCTGAGAGCGATGGACAAGACGGTATTTGTGCGCAGTCTTGCGGTTGATGCGTTTGTTGATCACGCTTGAGGGCGCCTCTGCTGACTGGTCAGGCATTGTCTGGGCAGGCGCTGTCTGAGCAGACTCTGTCTGGGATGATTGGGGATCCATGGTGCGGATGAGGTGAGGACTGATTAGAGTATTGGGGGGGCAGAGTGGAGCTAGTCACACAGCAAAAAATTTGCACTATGCAAAGTCACGAGACTGCACTTTCAATTAACCAGTGAATCAGCAGCGCAGCAGCTAAAAAGTGTTTAGATGAATGGCGGTGAAAAGTGTTGAACGTGTGTGCCTTTGGTGAGCTTGCTGGTTGGGAGTTAGACATTTTTTTTTCGCATACAGGAAGAAAAACCTTAAATGCGACCCGACTGAGCGAAAAATTTTGATCGACCCGCATTGGGCTAGGGTTTACTATTTTAGGCGAAGGACAAGAAGAAGCCAAGAAGAGCGGAGAAGGAGTGTGGAGAAAGGAGAGATGATTATTGGATGAGAAAGCGGAGAAGAAGTGTATTGCAAGTAAAGACTAGGACCTGGTGATACTACGGAGGTGGTTTGCGCGGGCGATGTGTGCTTCGCGGAGTTGCCTGGCGCGGATCACCCACGGCCAGGGAATTGTGATGGGTTTTGGCATGCCTGAGATGAGTTAGCAGCGGTAGACAGTAGACAGTAGGGTAGTAAAAAGAGAATATAGGTAGCAGAAAGGTTGTGGACTAACATAGAGAGCAGATGGAGCTATCGTAGCTAGTGATCGGACGGAAGCAATTGTAGCACCGCCGTTTATAAGTCCAGTGGCGATCAAGCAGTCTTTCCTCGTCCAGTTCGTAGTCTGCTACGGCCTTCTGCACAAATTCCTCTCTAACAGGGAATAATGCTGCTGGACCAAGGGAGAACGTTGATTCGGGACTGAGGGTGGCCGAAGCTCTGATGCTGCTGGCGCTGGAGGGCGCGGTGGCTATTGTGCTGCCACTCTTTGAGAGACTGGGAGTTGAGTCTGATGAGCTATGATCGCATGGCTTTTTGAGAAATCTGGTTCTAGGGGAAGATTTAGCGGAGAACCTAGCTGTGACCTTTGTTGCTAGAGTAGGTGCTGCAGAGTGAGTGGGTGTAGGCTGCTGATTCGCAGTGTCCGAGTGAGTAGAAAGCAATCTAGAATCAGATGATGTCTGATTCTCGCCAGCATGTTTACGACAAGTCATAGTAGGAGCAGGAGGAATGGCGATATATGATTCAGAGATGGCTGAGCGAGACGATAGACGAGCCATGCTGGACGGGACTAGTAAACAGATTGAGCAGACATTGGATAAATCACGCACAGCAAAGAAGATGACAAGAGTAGTAAAAACAGAAAAAAAGAGAGCAGTAGAGCAGAAGACAGAAAGGAGTACAAAAGCAGCACAAAGAGACCAGGGTGCTTAAGAAGACAAAGAAGAGAAAGAGCGAGAGAGAACGAGGAAGAAGGCGCTTAAGACGAGCGCGTACAACGCAGCAGCCGCAAGCAAACAGAGCGAGTCGACGAGTGGTGGCTATAAAGCAGACTCTTCTTTGCTTTGTTTGCTTGTTTGTGGATTGGATGTATTAGGATAATTGAAAGGGCGAATCAGAGAGAAGACGAGGGAGCTAGTGAGGAGAGAGTGGAGGGCGGAGAGAGGCCTCACTTAGTGAGCTGGATCGACGATGGTGTAGTGTACTGCAGCGCTACTCAGTGCTACTCAGTGCTATTCTGCGGGAACAGGTGAGTTTATATGTGCTCAGTCGAATTATTCTACGTGTTATTCTTATAGCGTTCTTATAGTGTTCTTAAAGTGTTCTTATAGTGTTCTTAATATAGTTAACAACCATCAATCAAGAGATCCAGATACTGAGTGAGAACACGTTAGAGACAATTCCAGCGGCCGATCGCTGTGCAACTGGTGTTGCTCCGTATTGCTGTGCTTACTGAACACTATCGCAAGGCTGATGACGCTCTCAAACATCGAATACGACTGTCGTCATAGAAACAGGGCTGCTTTCAACAGCGACAAAGATGACCATGTTTGCCCAAATAGGCAATATCGGCTCTGCGGTTTCCCATACAAGCCACTGCGCGACTTTGTCCGCAAACACTAACATTCGCAAGCTGCGGCACGCGCAGGTTGTTCGCACCGATGGTTTTACTGCTGTGTGTTTGTGACGATAATAATTTCGGTAGTTGCGGGGGGATTTTTCAGGCGGTCATTGTCTACAAAGCGCGGTCATGTGTGCTGCTGCCAATGTTCTTGGAGTCTTGGAGAGCGGAAACAATCGAACTGAGTGCGCTGGAGTTTGGCTACGCTGTCACTTTCATTGTCGCTCAAAGATCGCACAGCGCACTCACTATTTACTATTCACACTCCACTACTCACTATGCACTATTCACTATTCACTACTATCTCCACTGTGCTCGTTATCTCACTGTCTGTATTCATTATCTCACTGTTTTGTCCTTATTATACTACTACATCACTATTCCCCAACAACTCCCATCTTATTCTCACTCGGAACAGTCGGCCCGCCTCACGCGCGAACGGACTCGCCCACGTCGGACCCGAGGCTTTTTTTGCCTTTGCCTTTTGCCTTTTGCCTTTTGCCTTTCTCGATAGCGCCGCTCGCAAACATATAACCCTCCATACTCCGTTCTTAACCACTTCCGCATTGTTCCTATGTCTCTTCCTCTCTTATAATCCACTCCTGTCTCTGCAGCAATGCTCTCCTTCTTCTAGTGTTCCTTTCCTTCCTCGTTGTGTTTTTAGACATGGCCGCCATATCCTCCCTCGACCGCTACAACAACAACCTGGCGCTCTTCGAGAGCCGCCTCACCCAGCTCAATGCCCTGCGTCGACCAGTCACCGTCGCAGCCGTCCTGCACCACCTTCCCGTACTCCCTCAGTCCTCGCTCGCGCCTGCTACTGCTACTGCTACTGCTAAAAGTCACCAGCAACCAAACCAGCACCACTCCATAGCAGCAACAGAGTCAGATTCAAAGCATTCAGTTACTGAAGCAAGCCGCAGACGCCGGCGCCGGCTACTTCACAACTCTCGATTCTCAGATCGCTCGGATTCTGAGCATGATCTGGACAGTAACACCGCAAAATACGACTACGACAACGTCTCTTCGTCCGACGACGAAGAACTCTCGCGTGGACGTGCACTGACGCGAGCGGGCGAGCAATTCAGCGACGACTACTGCTCCTGCGCTTCGGGTTCGCGCGTCATTTCCTCATCCAGGGCGCTTCTCTCTGACGATGAAGATGACGACCAGCTCAGCAAGAGCTTGGGTGGCGCTGATGTGCCTCCTGAGGTACGCGACGAAGTTGCGCGCTTTCAGATGCTGCTCGAACAAGCTAAACTGGAAGAGCGAATGCGCGCGCGTTTCCATATTCATGATGACAACGAAGAAGAAGAAGGAGTGGATACAGCCTTACGATGTGACGATGATGAAGATGAAGCTGAATACTTCTACGGCGATGAAGATGAAGATGAGCTATACTTTGGTGACGACAATGCAGATGAAGGTGATTACGAAGAGGAAGACGAACCCGACGACCGCGTGATGTCTGCGCCCAGTCAAGACTCGCTGAGTTCTTTTGGTGGCGCGCGGAGTTCATCCTCAGTCTCGAGCTATGCCTCGTCTGCGTCTCCTCAGTTCGTAACTACCCATATTGGAAACAACACTGTAGGTGTTGAACTGGCGAAGACGACGATGTATCTGGCCGATAAGGATCCCGGACGAGTAGTGCATGTACAGCATATTTCGAAGGACATTGTTCCGCCGCGATACTCTCAGCGCACTGGTACGAATAGCTCCAACTTGTGATGAGATGATGAGAGATGATGATGATATTGCATTGAGTTACATATGCCTGCGTTTACAATTTGGATGTGAACGAGGTATGATTGGCGTTATTGTTTACAAATAGAACACTATTATTGTATTGTTTTGACTACTATTTGACTGTATCTATGGGATTGATCAACAATGTGCTTTTACATTCCTCAGCACCATAGTCACTAAATGCTTAAGGAGTACGCTTTAACCTCGCTGATCACTGTCCTTCTTTCTATCTGAAACAGACGCATTTAAAAGTTGGCCAAAAATACCGCATTCGATAATTTCTAATTCAAGGACTCGCTCGGCGTTTCGGGGCTTAACATACAAATTAAAGTTTAACGCCAAAAACGGTAATTCAGGGGAAAAGAAGAAGCGTTTTCTATCTTGAGAACATGACATCATTAAGTACCACGTAGTATTATACAGAAGAGCAGTGTGGAATGCAATACACAACAGTTTATCAGAACAATAAAAGTACCTTCCCAAACAAGCCTATTCACTCCGCAATATTGTACTCATTCGCGAATGCAAGTAGATTAGCTGCTTCAAACTCTTAATCAACCTTCGCCTAGTCAACTTTATCCTCATAGACTCATCCATACAGTATCTTACATCGTAGATCTACAAGTCACTTCTTTGATACCGGGAATTCGCCTCCAAGAACCTCGTACCATCCCCTCTGTCTGTTCGCAATATCCGCACACTCTCCCACCCGCATCCTCATCCCATCAAACCCCATCACATAACCCATCCCATCCAACTCCGCCTGATCCAAGGGCATAAACACCGGATACCTCGGAGAAGTATGCGTAAATACTGTACATTTTGCTCCTACCCTCTTCGCAATCGCAGCCGCTTCCAAATACGTGCAATGCAACTTCATCTCGGCATCGCCAGCCATGTCACTCGCAAACGTCGCCTCATGGATTAATATAGTAGATCCGCATGCTTCATCCGCAAATATCGCATTAGGTCGAGTATCACCGGAATATGACAGTTTCAAACCATCCGGAAATCTCATTATTGCTGAATATGGACGAGAATGTTTTGTCCCATGTATCGCATGTACCGTTCTTATATCCACACCCGGAACTGCCTTGATTGCACTTTCATGAACAATAAAATCCTCGGCATCCGTGAAACTCACTCGAGCATTCTTGAAAACGGCCCATTCACTCAAAAACGTCCGTAACGGAGCAGGCCCTATCACGTATAATCTGTCTTCCTCGTTACACGCCGTCCACTCCTTTATAAACGATACAACTCCAAGCATATGATCAGAATGCATATGACTGATAAACACAATCTTAGTACTCCTCACCAACCATTCAAACTCTTCCTTAACAAACCCACACATACGCAAAAGTCCAGAGGTTGTGCCTTCTCCACAATCTAAAAGAATATTGCCAAAGGGCGCAACTATGAGCGTACTTGACACATTCTTATATGACCCTGGCATGAACGATCCTGTTCCAATACACGCAATCTCAAAATCACTTAGCTGTGCGGGTTTACTAGCATCTAATGGAATATGTTGACTCGGGCTCCTCGCTTCTTCATCGATGAAGGGGATGGTTATCGCACATTCTCCTCCACGCATCTCAGCTTTTGTACCCACAATCCCACGCTCAAATTTCTCAACTCCATTACTCACAGTGGTAAAAGGCATTGATGCCGACCAATTCGTGAAACACTGAGAATCTAGTTTCGCCAACGCAGTATTCAACTTTGCGAGTCTAGGTAGCGCTGTAACTTGCTCGCCATAGCATGGATGGCATACTATTTTGTTCGCCGCTCCGACACTTTTCAAAAGCATATCAATATTCTCTAGATCGTCCACCCCGCGGCCAAATAAATATATCGCAAGATCGGGACGCACATCCCGCAGTTTGACTATCGCATCCGCAATATATGATGAATCCGGGATATCGACAACAGCAATCAATTTCGGCACAGCGACTTCCTTCATAACCATCTCTGGTGTAACTATAACACCTGTCTCTGCAACTTTATATGAGAGTCCTTTTCGTAAATCACCAAATGCCTTGCCACGGGGGACGCCCAGGTTTGTCGCTGCGTCGGCGTCGAAAGCTGGCGGTGGCGTCTGCGGATGAATTAAATAGCAGCTTGAATTTGAGCTAGATTGAGATAGATGTGCAATAGGACTGGCCGGTGAAGGGTCAAATTCTCCATTGTCTGAATCTGGCATGAATACGTTCTGCAAAATGCGGTCTACCTCCTCCTCGTCCAGCTTCAAAGTTCTCATCTTCTCATCTTGAACAGAAGATCTGATTTCAATTGGATCAACAGTAAACCCTGCAACATCAAACTTATCTTTTGCATCAGAGATACTTGACCACACTTGCTGTCTGAATTCGACATTTCTGAACCGCGCCATTGTCGCTCTAGTCCCTCGCGGTCCCCATATCCTCTTGATCTGCTTCTTCTCTGCTTTCAAGTTCTTATTCACCTCTCCCATTGTAATCAATAACGTAGCGAGTCCTCCTACCAGCTCAACCGATGAGCCTCTTCCTGTAAGCAAAATTGTTTCGACATTATTAATCTTGAACCCGCTGTTGTTCGATAACAGCACCCGCTGAGCTCCCTCGCTAACTCGACCTATCAAGATCCGGCTGTGACTGCCAGTAAACGTCGACGCCAGCTCAATAAGCGTAGACGGACTGTCCGCAGTTGCATGCGCAACCACCCGCGCTGAAATCATAGATCTGCCTCGCTTCCTCTGGATCCAGCTGCCTCCTGCTGGGGCTGCAGTGATGATTCATTCACTGAGCAATGACGATGGTTCCTGATCCCTGCGGCTCAGAGAGTGAGTCACGTGTGCAGTTGAAACTGGAAGATGAGCTGGATGGATAGCTAGCTGACTTGACACCAGTCTGAAAACAGTTATTGAGCGCTTGGGTGCTTAGTGTTGGCGATAGAGAGTTGGATTAGCCAGGTGCTTGTGAGGTATGGATGATGGGAAGGGAGTGCGAGTGTATCAGAGGATTATCATACTGACTTCATCCGGTTTGCGGGCAGCACAATCGGTAATCAAGCTATCAACGCAATGTCTCCTCCTTCATATTCAGACAGCGACGCCATCTTCGAGACAGATGACTCGGCAAATTTAGACATGGGAATTGAGGCAATCATTAATGAACGCACTTCTTCTGTCGAGGGATACGCGTTGCCTACAAAAACACGAGCATTGGCAATGCACGATATGGTCGATACTTATGTGCGTCAGTTGACTATCGGCTGCGGCAGACACGCTCACAAACAATCTTACGAAGACAGGAATGGAGAAGATCAAGATGAGGATAAGGAAGATAACTCGAGAGAATTTTGCGATACTAGATTTTGCGCATCGTCAGCGTGGTTCAAAACCTGGATTCGCGGGAAAGAACTAAATGAATACACATCGAGACAGATTGCCTGGCAACTAGCCCGAACAAAAGGCCCAGCTGCTCTTTGTGACGGTTTGAGTTCAAAATTTTCCGACAAGAAACAGCAAAAGACCCTCAAAACTACAGGCTCAGACAAGATCTACGAAGTGACAGCAGACCAGCAGGTGCACCAGCAAGAACAACGTCGACGAAGACACGAAGAAATTGACGGAAGGAAAGTCGGAGCTGCCAACTTTCACGCTCGTATATATTCTCAGCCTTCAGCCGTATCAGCCGATCTTCGCAATACAATTTTCACTGGAAATTTGCTTAATGAGTTAACAACAATCGATGATTTCTTCACTTTGCGATTCACATCTAGAGAGACTGAGACCACCAGCACATTTGTTCAAACCTCATTAATCCGCATATTCTCCGAAACAGAAGAGATTGTTCGCACGATGTGCTCAGGTCAAGGCGAGATGTGCCGGTTTATCTACCGAACGCTAGACGATATCATGCCTAACTCCGACACCACCGATTTCGCCGCTATTATCACCGCTCTGGCAATGGGCATTCGCAAACTGACGGCAGCCCATGCTCAGCAATATGAAAATGTCCCAATTGGAGAATGGTTTGACGAGGAACGGTTTGGGGATGTGCGCAAGCTAATGATCTACACACAAGCAGTTGTGTACGCTACTTGCCTCGCGGTAATGCTTCTTCGTCGCTATGTGCTACAGATTATCTCAGAAAGCATGCGGGCCACAGTAGAAATGTCTGCTGGCGCTGCGTATAGTTCACTCTGGTCTCCTGCAAACGCGTCATTTCGGGTTCTCTTTGTTGAAATCTTACGCATCGCGGCTGCGAAGCACATCGACGTCACTGTCAGAAAATTCGATCTTTGCTTTGACAGCGCCGAAAAGCGAGCTCCACTGGAACTTTCTACTTTGCGTCGTATTGAGCGTATCCTGAGCGAAGTTGATGGAGAAGAGTCGCAGGAATGTTTCTTTGTCCTTGGTTGCTGGGCGCGCGCGTTTGTTGATGCCCACTGGCCACGCGGAGAGTACTCCACCGCCGTGAAGAAATCGAGTTTTGTGGCCAAGGCGATTGAGCTCTGGCGTGAAACAAAGGAAATGAGCAGACGCGTTCATGGCGAGGTACCGATGTTTAATCGTCTTGCAGATTTGATACCAAAGACGATATTCGCATCTTACAACTCTATTGATCGCGATCAGTACGTCCATGTGCTCGATTGCGCTCAAATAATCTTCTCACTTTCTGCATGTATCGAAATTCTCCGCCATAGATCTCTCAGCTGTATGGTCGAAAGCTATCGTCACGGAGTCGTCAAGTCAACTCTAATCTCGCTGATTACTCGATACTATCCGAGTTCGTCGGCGCAGCATCTTCGCGCCCCATATCAGTTGCAACTTGAGCAGCAACAACGTGAAGTTGACGAAGAAGCGCTAGGCCCTCATGGTTCTGTTGTCTTTTCTACTGATAGTGGCACTCATACACCAACTGCAGCGACCACCGCTGCTGCTGGGAGTGGCAATTCGAGAGGAAGTAACAGGGTGATTTTGAGCTCGTTAGGTCAACGGGTAAGTTTGCAGTACGCAATGGCAGATTACGTTAAATTGTACTTTCTGTTGGATGTCTCGCGCGATGATGTTCTAGGATCAGTCATATCTGGAGTGCGATCGGCGATGCTTTCAAACACAATCACAAAGCCTCTCAAAGTCCGGTTCGGCGCAGGCGAAGAAGGCGTCGACTATGGCGGCGTCCAAGCTGAACTCTTTCGCTCAATTGGTCAGCAAATTTGCGATCCTGCATACTTAATGTTCGAACTTGACGAACAATCTCAGCGAGTTTGGTTTTCAAAGTCGTGTGTGGATGGAGTTGAGCGGTTTGAGGTTGCTGGAACGTTGATGGCTTTGGCGGTATATAATGGTTGTACAATCAGTACCGCATTTCCGGAAGTTTTATTTATGCTTTTACTTGGAGAGACTCCGATTATAGTTGATCACATTGCTGACTTACACCCAGTAAGTTCTGTTTTTTTTTTTGCAGCACTCTTTTCAATAACTAACTGTGTTCAGACCGTGGCAGCAAATTTGGAAAAAATCTATGACCTTGGAAGAGATGTCGATCAGCTTGGCCTTACATTTGAGTACACATACGAAACGTTAAATGGTCCAGTGTCAGTTCCGATGCGAGGCGATCCTCCATTAGCAGTGACGTACGACAACTGCCACTTGTATATCACGGACTATATTCGGTTCGCAACTATTGAGTTAGCAAGACCATACTTTGATGCATTCCAGCGAGGATGGCGCAGGCTTATCCCTGATTACATTACAAAAATGTTTTCGTCTAAAGAACTGATGAAGCTAGTCCAAGGTGCTGAACCGGAAGAGATCTCGGCCAAAAAGCTTGAACAAGTGTCATACTACGACGATGGATATTCGCCTACTCATCCCAATATTATATGGTTCTGGGAGATTGTGAATGGATTTGACGCTGAGACAAAGCGCAAATTGCTCGAATTTATCACTGCTTCTGATCGTGTGCCGATAGTCGGAGGTCTTTCTAGTCTGAAGATAATTATCCAGCGAAATGGACCTGATTCAGATAGGTTGCCGACATCGTTGACATGTTTTGGAAGACTATTATTGCCGGAGTACAGCAGTAAAAAGAAACTCGAGCGTATGTTGCGAACGGCAATTCAGCATTCGAAAGGGTTTGGATTGGTGTAAAGATGCATTATTTGTAATATATTGTATAAATTAGGCACATGAGTTTTCTATAATTTCATGAGATTAGTTGAGAGAGAGGAGACCCTGGCGAAGATCAGCAATCAGATCATCAGTATCCTCAACACCAATAGAGATTCTCAGTAAAGATTCAGAGACATGTTCGTCTGTCATAGCACGCCATTCAATGAGACTCTCTACACCACCGAGGGACGTAGCATGATGGAATAGTTTAAGTTTTGAAGGTAGCTGCTTGGCCAGTGCCATGCTCTTGAGTTCTATTGAAAAGGTAGGCGAATGTAAACCCTTTGGCATTTGCAGAGCGACGAATTCTTCGGTTTGTAAAGACGAGTGGTGGATTTTAGCCAGAGCAGGGATAGAGTCATTTTCGAGCTGCTCGGCAAGAAAAGCGACGATGAGAGCGGCGCTCTTGGCTTGCTGTGTAATACGCAACTTGTATGTACGTAAAGACCGCAGAAGCAGCCAAGCTTCCATGTTTCCAGGCTGTAGACCGAGAATACTGCGATCCTGGCGTAACTTTTCGTGTACGGCCGGGTCCTTTGTGACGAGGATTCCGGCGAGTAGGTCTGAGTGGCCGCCAAAGTATTTTGTGGCCGAATGCATGACTAGATCCGCTCCTTGCGCAAAGGGATCTTGAATTGGAGGAGGAGCAAATGTGGCGTCGACGAGAAGTTTGGCACCGCGTGAGTGGGCAAATTCTGAAGCTTTGGTGAGGTCGATGGCGACACCGGTCGGATTCAGAGGTGTTTCGATGTGAACGACGTCACCGGCGGCAATTGATTCGTCGTAGGGCAGCACTTTTTCAATTCCGGCGCCACTTGCGGAGCCAAAGCGGGACAGAATAGCAAGAACGCCATGAGAGCCGTGATAGCCATCGCCAATTGCAACGCGGTGAGGTTGCAGATGAGTGACGGCTGCAGTGAAGGCAGCGAGACCGGAGGAGTAGAGCACAGCATGGCCGTCAAAGAGACTCGAGAGAACGGCTTCAACGCGTTCGGTGACTGGATTGCCGAATCTGGAATAGATTTGTTCGCCAGGTTTTGCGACGCGAATATCGTGGTCTTTGGCGCGTTTGAGCTCGTCGGGGTCGGAGGAGTAGTGGTAGATGGTGGATACGTGAAGCGGTGAGGCGACATCGCGGACGAGAGCTAGCTCGTCGTCGGCGTGGACGGAGAGAGATGCGATATCGAGGGAGTCCATTAAAGAGCAGGTTGATATTGAGCAATTGCTGGTGATGTGGAGATGACGAGGTGGAGCTAAGAGTGCTGTTAAAGAAGTTTCGGGAGATGAGCAATTGTGGCCGCGAGTCGTGCGGCAACCATCCCAGTTGGTGCTGTTCACTGTGGTTGAGTTTGGAGATGGCTGAATTATGTGATTTGTATGCAATTGTTGTGTTGTTGTATTGCTAATTGTAGTAAAGCTATAAAAATGTTGTCTAGGTGCTATTACTATATTCAGGTGCTTTGTGGTCTGGATTAGCCTGCTCAGACGAGCCTGTCGCGCTTATCGCGTTATCGCTGAGTCAGTCAAGTCTTGAACACCGCCCGAAACATCCGCAGCCAGCTCAATTGCATAATCGCAACAACCATCGCAGCATCAAACACACCAAAAGCTCTTCGCAGCAAGCATCTCTGTGTCCTCACAGCTGTTCCCAGAGCGCTCTGGGTGGAAGCTCATCACATCGCGTGCCGTTACGTAATCACCACGTGTGCTTATGTACACCCTAGGCTGTCCTGTTGTGCTACGCCAAACGGACTCTTGTCTGCATCATCACCACCTGCTTCGCGTCCGTTAGTGACGCTCTTGCTCTTCTTCTTTCGTCTTGCGGTCCTGTTCTGCACAGAAACACAGCAAAACAGCAGCCTCCGCGGTGCTGATCCACCAGCAACAGCAGCAGCTCAGTCGCAGCAACAGTGCAGCAGCGCGTCCAGACCAGAGTACAAGCCCCGCAAAACACTCGTCCACGAAAACCTCTCTGCCAAAAACACAGGCGCAGGCATGTCCCGCAAAGCCCCGCGAAAGCTGTTCAGTGGCTCGTCTCCAGCAACTCTCCTCCTCAGCTCCTCTCTCGGGCTCAGTTCGATCTCCAACGCACTTCCGATGGCAGAGACCTTGCCCACAACCGTACGCAGACTCTCCGCTGCACCGCCGCCTCCGCAGGACCTGCTCGACGCGGTCTCGACATCCGGCAGAGCGTCCTTCGGCGGCGATGCAATCCAGCTCGGAGACATGCTCGCCCTATCTGGCTCAGACGCGACCAAAGCAACTACGCGTCCCGTCTTTGCGACCACCGCATCTACAGCTGCCCACGCCCACGGCGCGTCCTTCGCCTCCTACTTCACCGGACCCATCGCTGTCGTCTCGAGCTCCCTCACCGTCGGCCTCTCAGCCTCCGTCGTCGCCTGCATCGTCGGTCTGACATCAATTGAGCATGCCCTCAACGTCAATCCGGCCTATCTTGCCTTTGGCTCTTGTCTCGTCGCTGCCCTTCTCCTGCGCTTCGTCGTCCCCTCAAGGATCCTCCTGCTCTCCTCTTCCGCGTCCGCCATGTCAACAACAGGCACCGCGACTGTCACCGCGGGCTCCAAAATGCTGGTCTCCTCCGTCTTCGCAGACAAGAGACGCTCCTATCGCGCTCTTGCCCTCGGCGCCCTGCAAGCTGTTTATATCCTCATGTACGCCTTCTCCGCCTCGAGACAGAACATGACTTCAATGCACATGAACTACTTCTCCGTCTTGCCACCACTCGACTTCGTTCTGCAGTTCCTTCTCCTGCGCATCAAACTCAAGACATCGATCCGCACCATCGCCGGTGCCGCCATCAACGTGATCCCGCAAGGTCTTTCTCTGCTTGCGCGTGACTGGACAGTCGGCTTCGAAGCAATCCCCGTCGCCGTCACCCAGACCCTCTGGTCGTATACCATTTTCCTCGAGCAAGCTGCCACAGAGTCTACCGCCTGGCTTGCAACCGTCTACGTCGCGTTTCTGGTCTCCGTTGGCATGCTCTCGCCCATCGCCATTGCCTGGTTCCTCTACGATCTCTACATCCCAGCAATCTCGGGTGCCTCCTTCGATAGCTATGGCCTGATCCTTCTTACTGCAATCTGCCTCGTCAACGGCACCCTCTTGCTGACTCTTTTCCTCGCCTCGGGATTCTTAATAAAGTGGTCTTCAAGCGCCCACATCGTCGTTCTTGTCTCGACCGCTTCAACTGCCTTGATTATCGCTTGGTCGCACGTACTTTCGCCATTGTTCATGACCTTGGGCGCAGGCTTGACGATCATTGCTTGGGCGGTGTATGTACGCTAACTAAACAGAACGTGTGGAAGTTATGGAAGGTATTTGATCATTGTAGAGTTTTTAAAAAAAAAAATCAATCGTGCTCTTTTTGTATCTGTGAGAGGGTTGCATGCGGCATACAAGCATTTATGGACTGGTGGATTTTAAAGGAGCTTTATCTCTTTGTTTTGGTAGGATATTATATATTTTTGGTAATTCTTTTTATTGTTCTTCCTTCATATTTTGAGCCTTTTTATCTTCTTGTATCTACTTTGAACACAATTTAATAATTAACTAACTATATGAAATTATGCAATTCTATGGAACGATCGTATGTACAAATAAAAGCCAGCTACCTGCACAGAATTTACAAAAATCTGCCCTGCGTCGCCGCCTTTTCCTCCTTCTGAGCCTTCATTAAATCAGCATTCATCTCGTAAAAGATCTCTGATAATGGGCGCGACCATGCCCCCTGACAATTAAAATCCTTTATTTTCATAACCATGCCATCATATGCTAACCCGACCTTTACATCAGCGCGCCATTTAGCTGCGCGCGAGTTGTTCTCTTGCGTGTCGCGTGCAGCTGTTTCGAGCAAAAACTTTCCAGTCGCATCTTCGTTGAGATTGGCCAGATTACCTAGCCAGCGGCCATTAGAGTCGTTCGAAGTTGCAGGAAATACAGCATATCGCTGGGAAAAGTGAGTCAAAAGAATATTGCGCGCGTTCATCACATAGCCAACTCCCATTGCTTCTGACATTGTCGAGTGGCGCTTGGCAATAGCCCCAGGAAGCAAATCGTCTTCCATTGTTGCTTCGTGAATCAACAGATCTGCGTCGCGCCCAATAGCTGCAAATGCAGAATTAGGTCGAGTGTCACCGGAATAAGCAATCTTAAAGCCATTGTCAAAAGTGATTGCTATACTGTGCGCAAACTGAGCATGATAGGCACGGCATGTGGATACTGTTGCAATCTTCATCTCCTGACGAAGGCTCTTGTATGCAGAAACATACGCGCTGCTTCCATTCAACTCAGACTTATCCGATAGAAAGAAACCGTTGTCCATGAAATGTACATTGGCGAGAAGTTCGGGATAAATCTGCTCCCACTCCTCAAGCCATGAAACAATTCGTCGTGGACCGATCAGATACAATTTCTTGTTTTCAGACACAGGACTCTCGCCCGTCCTCAGTCTCTCCATTTCATAGTTTCGAATAGCGGCGTCGCGCTCTCGAAGCATTGTAAGAATACCAAAAAAGTGGTCAGCATGCATATGGCTTAGAGCTATCACATTGATTTCCCGTAGCAATTTTGGTAGTTCGTCTCCATACATTCGTCTCAAATTCTGTAGCGTTGACTCTCCAACATCAAACAAAATCGATTTAGGTGGTATCGTTTTACCGCGATTTTTGGAGTCTATTAAATCTCTATAGAAAGGAAATCGCACTAGAGTACCAATAACGTTTCTGAAAACACCTGGAGTCGCAGATCCCGTTCCACAGGTTATACAGGTCACGTTAGAAAACTGTGTCGGACGACGAGCTGAGGCTGCTGCCGCCTGTAGATCCGTCTTATCGTCAGTAATAAACTCGATAGAAGAGCTTCGCCGACGTTTGCGTCTACTGGCAGCATATTGTGTCTGTTCGTGGCTTGCTTCTGCAAGTATTATCTTAGCTGGGCGGTTTGGATTTCGTTCAATGATCTCGTTGTACATATCGACGGCTGAGTGTGCCAGTTTATCGGGGTCTCGCCAGTCGCCAGTGGCAAGTTTGGCAGCGTTAGAGCTAATAAGATTACCTTTTAGAAGATAAGTCGTGCCTTGCAAAATAGGCAATACTGTAAGCTCAGGCCGAGAGGCAGATACAGCTGGTTCGATATCCGGGATCGCAGGTCCGTTTGCCTCCTGGCCATCTATATGCTTCTTCTTCAACTTTTTCTTCTTTTTCTTGCTGTCTTGCAAAGCACCGCCATTAAGCCTAATCACAGGAGATTCGACCGGAGTGTATTGGTCCGGGATCAATCTTGCAGCGGGTGTGATTTGTAATTCGCGAAAATGAGTAGGCGATATCATGCCGAGTGCGATGTTGAGTTGTGCTGCACGATTAAAGGTGAGAGTATTGGGCGCATAATCAGGATGATATACAAGGTGCTATAAAGCATGTTAGTGTATCTTGATATAGTAGAAATGACAGCGAAAAACCATACGTCACACTCAGGACCAAATGATTTCATAAATGAAATATAGTCATCACTAAACGGTTCGACTTCTGCTCCCAGATAATGTACAACAAAGCCATATACTGGACGCTTGGCGTACACGGAATCATCTCCAACTTCTTCTGCAGGCTCCTCAAACGAGTTGACATCAGTTTGGAGACCGGCGGCACACTGACTTGGTCGGGGAATATTTGCGAACCAGTTTTTCCTCTTTGCATCAGCAAAGTGGGTCATTGTAGGGATATCAATAAACGCCATGCGTCTTACTGGCTCTGGAATGCCGAGAAGCATTTCAGGAGTGATCACCAAGCCATCATCACGCGTCCAGCTGATACCCTGAGTGAGACTTCGCCTTTCAGGACCGGCGGGAACTTTGAATTCGGCAGCTTTCTTCTGATCAAATTTACCGCGGAAGGGGCGAGGCTGAATAATGTAGCTCATTGATGGTGCCGCGTTGCCGATGAGGGTGTTTGGAGTTCTGATAAGCTCGTTTGGTGCGATCTCTGAGTGTGTGGTGGTTGTCGGTGCCTTTGTCGATGTCGAGGAAGAGGGGAACATCCTGCTGATGATTGAGGAGATGTATGAAGTCAGCTTTTCGGGAGCTGACTGTGGCTCTTTGTTGATGAGTTCAACGGGAACGACGGAGACGAATTCGTCGGTGATGTCCTCTGTGGCGTGGCGGACAGAGACGTCAAAGCCATCGCGAACGACGAATCTGCGCAACGACGCGATGGCCCAGGGAGAGTTGCGGTCGCCGTAGACTGCAAATCTGTCGACAGACTGGTCGGTGAGAGTGAGCAGGAGGCCAGGGAGGCCGCCCATTTGGGCTGACCAGTCTGTTCTTCCGGACAGAAAGACAGTTCGAAAGCGATGGGTGCGAAATCCGTGCTCGATACACAATCGCTGGAATCCCTCGCCGATTCTGCCAAAGAGGTACGACTTGCCCTCGATTTCGAGTTCTATCGCGCACGCGGTGAGATCAGTTGTCGGCTGAGCTAAAACACGCGCACGCAGCAGGCCCGCACCGTTTGGGACGTCTGCCATGTCTGTTGTTATGCTCCTGAAGCAGCGCAGACGGCAGACCGGTAAGGCGCTGGAGGAGCGGCGGTGAATCCAGGCTCCGCGGAGCTGCTGGATGTGAGTTGTTGATGTTAGCGTCGTCGCGATTACTCAGGCCGCGGCTGCTTTATACAATGCGACAGTCGTGAAACCTGTGGTGAAGCTGGGCCGTAGAAGTGGGAGACTGGAGGGTGTGGAGAAGTAGCTCGTGACGCTGTTCCGAGGACTCAACGCGTCCAAATTTTTTTGCGACAAACTCCCAGCTAATTAGAGTTTAAATGCTTAGAAAGGGTTTATGTAATACATATAGTCGGATTGTGCAGAGGTAATTGGAGGGGTTTGCTGCAAGGAATACTTGGGGAAATATCCGGGTGCAGGATTACAAGGTGTTTACGAATACAGTTGCTGGATTTTGTTTGGAAGTGATGGTCATGCATGATATGAGTAATCAGATATATTGTGATTACTTAATATATAATTATTAGTTACTTAAGGACAGATTTAGGGAAGCAAGCGAAAGAACAGTTAGTGACCAAAAGTTATAAAGCGGGATTACGCGAGCCGACAGCGCATTGCAAAGCAGGAAATGTGACGGCGAGAAGAGAGTCCACGAGGGGGGTTGGTTGATGGGAGGGGGGATGTCCTATAACAGGAGAGCAAAGGGCTGACTGTATGATTAGTAATACTAATAAGAGAGAACAAAGTGCTAAAGAGAGTATTTACAATTTAAACGCAAATAAACAATAAAAGCAGTTGCAGTAAGCAATTCTGTTTAATACACTCTTTTTTCGGTTTGTTTTTAGTGTTTGTTTGTTCAAAATCCACATTCCTGCTCCTCTCACATTCACTAAATCCATCTCATAAAACAGCCCCAATTCAGGAAATGTGAGCCCACATTATTCTCTGACTAATCACACACCAAATGCATGATTAATCTCAAAGTCAAATGTGATATTTGAACTTAATTTCAGTGCCGCACGGCGCCGTCAACTAGATCCGGTTAGTCCAATTTGTGGTCTGGAAACAAAACCACGGGTAAACTACGCATACTGGACAGGTACTATGGCACCCAGCACAACATCCAACGGTCTGGCGCACTTTCTCCCATTTCCTCCTCATTTCTACTTCGCCTACCACTCACTCTTCTGCTCCGTTTTCACCATCTTCACCACTCCTTTCTCCCCTGTAGAAAGCTCTCTTCCGCAGCAGCAGCAGCAGCAGCAGCAGCAGCAGCAGCAGCAATGACGGACCGTCAGCAGCAGCCGCCTCGTCTGCAGAACCCGGCCATCACCAAACTCACCACCGCCGACAGCGAGCCGTCGCCAGTTAGTCCACTATCGCGTCCCGCGCCATGGAGCGACCTCGACATCAACTACTGTCGTGGCGATCAGCAGCAGCAGCAGCAGCAGCAGCCCTCGCGCGCTGATTCAGTCTACTCTGCCCGCTCCTACGCACCCTCAATCCGCTCCAC
This sequence comes from [Lipomyces] yamanashiensis, assembly GCA_030572775.1. Lineage (NCBI taxonomy): Eukaryota > Fungi > Ascomycota > Lipomycetes > Lipomycetales > Lipomycetaceae > Myxozyma > [Lipomyces] yamanashiensis. The sequence goes on from JAJMBS010000042.1 coordinate 26,281, forward strand.
CAGGACTTCCTCCTCAGGCATCTCCATCCCATGGTCGTCCGCCTCGTCCGTTTCCGGCGAGTCTATCATGTCCCGGCTCTCCGTCGAGGAGTCCGCCGATTTCTACGCTTCATCCGTGCGCGTCACTGCTCCCGAGGGAATGGGCCTTGCAATCCCTCTCCGACACGACTCACGCGGTACCGCTCTTGTCTCGCCCCTCGCCTCGATCTCAGAAAACAAGCGTGACTTGGTCGCCGAACTCGACGTCGTCGCTCAGGACTGCCGTGCCGTGCTCGAGCAGGCCGGCAGACAGATGATGGATCTCTCCAAGGCGGCCTCGTCGCTCACCCAGACTCTCAGAATCGCCGCTACCGCCTGCGCCCGCCAGCAACTCCAACTCCAGCAACTCCAGCTCTCACCTTCCTCATCGCCGGCCCTCGCCTCAATCCTGAAAGTCGTTCTTCACTTCTCCGATAACTTGCTCGTCGGCCTTCCCTACGCCTCTGCACGCTCGCTTCTCCTCCGCGCTGCAGCCGACTTGGGGGTTGCCTTGAAGCTTGTCGCTGCATACTCACCTGCTCTCGCTCCCCCTCAACCGCGCAATTTCGCAATTTCTCACCACTATGAAAAGCCAGACACTCCAGCAAAGGCAACTCTCGAAAAGCTCAACCAGCTTATGGACGTTCTGCCTCAGCACCAGGTATTTTCGGAGCAAGATGGTGCTTTCGTTGCCCCCATTGCCAGAGGTTTCTCTGATAGTTTTGCTGTCATTTCGGTTCTCTTTGGTGTTCCCGCCCCCACTAATGCCGACCATGACTCTGTAACTTCCCTTTGGGACGTCACCGAGGATATTCATTTCTTCTGCCAGCGCAACCGTATCCTTGTCGCTGCGGGTAAAGTCTCTATGGCCGGTTTCCGTGCTCCATTCCGTACTTCCTCTGCTGAGGTCCCACCGATGTCGATGTCTATTGCGACTGAGGACGCTGAGACTCTTAGCGGCACTCTTGGTGGATATGTCTACCCCAAAGTTGACCCGAACGACCCATCACTGGCAGCCTACTCACAATCCGCCTTTGCGATGACCTGTGCCCATGTCTGCCTCACGGAGTCCAAGGTTCGCCGACCTCCTGTGTGTGTGCCTTCCCCTGTTCTGGTCAACATGTACCGTGACACGTTGCTGAAAGAGTATGCTCGGTATCCACCGCATTCAGACGAACGACGTGCCTTTAAGCGCGCTGTATCGAGTCTTGACTCTCAGTACCCGCGCCAGCCTGGCGGTCGCTCGAATCCTCCTCGTCTTGGTGAGGTTCTTTGGGGTGAGCGTACCCTTGCCAACGGTATGATTTCTGATGTTGCCATTGTTCGATGTCGACAAGGCCTCAAGCCTACCGACAACGAACTTGGAGACGACGTGCCGTTTGCGGAGTTCGACCCCTCCCTCATGTTCACAAACTTGAGTGTGCGCCGTGTCGTCAAGCGTTTAGTACCTGGTCTGGAAGTTTTCAAGTACGGCTCAACTTCAAAGTTCACCACCGGAAAGCTGAACGGTCCACGCCTGATCTACTGGGCTGATGGAGCCTTACAATCCTCGGAGTTTGTTGTTGCGGCTGCTCCTTCGGGAATGTTCGCTACTGGTGGTGACTCTGGCGCTTGGATTCTCCGTAAGGACGGTATCTCCGGTCTTGGAGTTGTTGGCATGTTACACGCATATGATGGTGAGCACCGCGAATTCGGTCTCTTCACCCCTATGACAAGAATTCTAGATCGTCTCCGTGATGTTACTGGAATCGAATGGGGAGTTGTTGGAGCTAAGGACGTCGACTCTGCTGACGAAGACGAGGTTATTGGAGGATCCGAAACTTCGGACTCGTCATCCAGAGGATTTGACTCGATTGCTGATTCCTCTAGTGATTCAGAGCTCGAATAGATTTTTTTTTTAAGTAGTCTTTTTGTGCAATGGAATTTCAATGCGTTAGTTTTCTTCTTGAGTTTTGCGGATATATGATTATGAGTCGGTATTTGTGCATTATTTTATGATTTTTTATTTTGGCTCGGTAAATTGGTTTTTTTTTTTCTCTTTATCTCTTATTTTTTTTTATTTCATAATTGTGTGTTCAGTGTTGGGTACATAGAAGAAGGAATGCACTAAAAAAGTGAAGCAGCAAATCAGCGAACCTGCTAAGCAAGTGGAGTTTTTTGTTTTCTATATATACACAGATATATATCTAATATTTACATTTATTTTCAAACTATACAAACATGGGTAGATTGTCAACTTATCTCGCGCGTGAGTGTAATTTGATAGAGCACTGCGCTGCGGCTTCGGGATTCTATCTGTCTTGCCTCGAGGCACACAGTTATCGGCCACTTGACTCATTGATGACCCTAAAACCCGCGGTCTTTTTTCCCAGGAGTCATTCGTGTTCTTCTCTACAGAGGAGACGTGCTATGACTGTTCTGTTGTAAATATAAATATCATTTGTTTTCGCTACGTCAAATAGAATATCAGAAGCCAGATAGGCAAAGAGAGAAAAAGAGAGAGAAGAGCAGCAATGCGAGTAGACCACCCAGTCATGGATCCGTACGGTAAATCGCGTCTGCCGATATCCGTCATCGAGGCATCGTCGCCATACGTCGCTCCTGCAAAAGTCACACTTCCAGACGGTCGGGCTGCTACTATCTACGCGTTTTTCCGGAGCGACGATGGTCTGAACGTCGAGCTTTGCACTGCAAAAGAAGGCGAGCGAGTCGTGGTGGAGGATATCGATAAACTGGCGACGACGCTGTGCGAGATGTTCAATCGAGAGATCGAAGGAGGAAAGACATAGTGAGTCCCCTCTCCCGGTGCTGCATCCCACTGCCTACAGCTAACATCTATGTTCAATTTAGCCCGCAGTTGGACACCCTCACCTTCGCAGAATTCAAGGCGTACTGGTTCGCAACCTTCACCGCCGTCCTCATCCTCGACTCCAATTCAGGATCGCTCGATTTCACAGATATCTCTGAGCGTTGTCTGGGATCTTTCTACGTCAAGCCAAACTATCCCGGCCGGTGTGGACATGTGTGTAATGGTGGATTCTTGGTAGCTGAGAATGCAAGAGGGCAAGGAGTGGGTAAGACCCTTGGCAAGCAATATGTCTCCTGGGCACCTCAATTGGTATATATTTCCCATATTTATCATTACATTATTTTTTTTCATGTTGGTCCTTCGTTGCTGACTGTTTTCTTTTGTGTGCTACAGGGCTTTAAGTCTTCCATATTCAACCTCGTGTTCGAGACGAATATTGCCTCACAACGCATCTGGGATCGCCTGGGTTTCGAAAAGGTCGGACGCGTAAAGAAAGTCGCGTTTGTTAAGGGACACAGCGAGGAGAATGGTCTTGTTGATGCGTTTATATATGGCTATGATTTCACTCAATAGATTCTTTCTCTGTCTTCCTCTAGGGAGGGAGTGGGGTTTTGTCGGTGATCATAAACACCTTATCTGCAATCTATTCCACTCATAGAACAGCATGTGCAATTTTTTCAGTCAGTAATCATGCTAATAGATTGTTCTTCTAAAACATTTGAATGTTTCTAATTGATTTGTAAGCTCAAGTGCAGATATGATATGTAGTTGACTGTCGTGGGCAGTAGTGATGTTGTTTGGTGAGTGGAGTACATTGCAGGGCAGCGCACAGAGCACTTTTCACATCTCCCACTGTGCGAGTAGCAAAGCTTTGGTAATGGACAGCTACTGACCAAGTCCCCTTGACTATGCTAAAGATCAGACTACTATTCCTCAAGAGCTGAAAATTTAGGTATATTACAATTATAAGATAGTATATAGAGTATATTATAGACAGAAAGGCATCAGTGTAATCATTAACAGTTATCAGTCAAAGTAGATCATTCTAACACATCGTCGATTCAGAAAGCTCGTTCATTGTAGTGGACGTAGGTAAGTACGTAAGCACAGTTGCTTCCATATTAGGTAGTCTCTGTAAGCAAGAGTTAGCACAGGTACAACATAATGGACCAGGAGTGTACAGACTTAAGTAGTGATAGAGATGTTCAATGATGCTCAGTGATGTTTAGTGATACTCAGTGCAGAAGTGTTGCAGTGATGTAGTGATGCTGTAGTGTATTCTCCTGCTAGCTCTCATTAGTCTCCACCCTCAACACTCACCGCTCATGTCTGCCATCCTTCCATCGGTTGCCACAAACCGTTAATGGCTTTCTAGAGTATCATCAAGTCATCGCTCAAGGCAAAAAGTGCTAGCATCCCAATCAGTCAGTTTCCCTCGGAGGGGAATTGGAACAAACTGCTGATTAATCCGGGTGCTATGCTGCGGGGGCCGACAAAGTATAGGCTGCCTGCCCTTCACCAGTGTCGCCGTTGTTAACCCGCAGCACATGTCGATCCAAAAAGACTCGATGTGTCTCAATAGCAAGCAAATGTACTTCATGTCTGATTAACTGTGACATCTTCCATGAGCAATGAGTGTGGATGAGCGACGAAGTTGTTGAAAGCTTGCATCGTAGAATATTCTGCGTTGATTCGTTAGTATGTAGCACATCAAAATAATTCAACGGGCATACTTTGGAAATTGACTGATGTCACTATCGGTAGTGCTATTTGTATTAAAAGAGTTATTGATCTTCATCATCATATAGATGAGGTGTTGTGTGCTGAAGTCATTTCTTGTTAAGAAGTTGTACTAAGAAGAGCAGAAAAGAGGGAAAAGAGCGGGCGGGAGAGGGCCCTTTTATATTGTTTGGGACGCGGACTCCATCAACGCGCAAATGAGTTGATGAAACGCGTCTCGTGACGGCGCGCGCGCGATGGGTCGGCCCAAATCCCACTCTTCCTATCAAACACACCACAACAAAAAGATATGCTGCACATTTCTCGCTCCATTTCTTTGTAGTTTCAAAACGAAATGAAATAAAACGATTCCTAACGTTCAAGAGAATAATTTGAATGTAAATATGCAGTAACAAAGATGTCGTTCATAGCACGCAGCAGATGTGGTAGTCGTGACCTCAGCGCTAAGTGACGCCCAATCATCTCTGCATCTTCACCAAGAAACCAATGACAGACACGGAGTATGCTAATCAAGAGTATATATTTGCAGTATGGATCCAACATTTATTCATGAAACAGATGCTAACTAAAACTGCTTGGCATTCAAGGAGAGTCCAATTTGAGTACGAGACAGCTACCACGCTCACCTGATCAGCTGGCACAGTACCTTTCTATCAATCATTAATGCAACATGAGCAACATAAATTCAATAGCAGCAGGCGTTTGTTAAGGCACATATCGTTAGTGTTCAAGCAAATATGGCCTCTTCGCAAGCACGAGTAAGCTGAAGCCGCCGTCGTGTAACTCAGCGTATCATGGAGCGGAATATGCTTGAGCTGGACTGGCAGTTCTTGAGAGTAGCATAAATTTCAGTCTGCGTCAGTATAGAAATTGTACAGGCATTTAGGTCTTCAAACGTGAGTAGAGATTTGGCGCCTTGAGAAAGATCACATTCGCTAGGGTCGTTCCGTTTGTTGTTTGCAGAACACAATTTCAGAGTCGGTAGGCAGATTGATCGGCAATCAGATTACAGAGTAATTGAAACAGAATAGATTGCAAAGAGTATCGCAGAATACCAAACTAGCGGCAAAAATATTGGCGTTCCTAGCAAGTTTCCCACATTATCACATTCGCAAAATTGTTCAAGCGACCGAGTGTATGTGGACTTCATAGCGTTTGACAGTTCTGAATCAATAGATTGTACTTGAAAAACAAAATTCAGACTGTTCTGCCGATTCGTGACTCTCCGGTATTGAATGTGTGTGAATTCGAAAATGCCATAAGGGTATCTATCGTCATGAACAGTCCTGATAGGTTGCGCCTTAGTTTGAAACTACGTGTGCTTCTATCTCCAGCCTGTCTGTTGATCACAATGATGACATTTCCAAAAGATTTCCGTGGTTAGTTTGATCGACTTCCACTGAACTATCTGTTCTCGAGACTTGCCTAATTCGCGATATACTGACAGACTGCTTCCTTCCAGCGCAGTGACGTCTTCCCAAGAAGCCGCAGTGCACTATTTGTCGGGGATAAGGAACACAGTCTGTGTGCGGCTGCTAGAGAATGGGGGTATTTATTTCCTGATACGGGCGAGAGGACCCTCGACGCCTGCTACGGGCGAGCAGCTAGAGCGCTGAATGCTGAAATTGTAGGCAAAGCGGAAAAGATGCGACAATGCTGTATGAGAAGGCGTTGATCTTGAAGGTGTTTTTTGGTAGGAACAGAGTGTGGAGAGCGTGAATGGCTGACGGTGTTAAGATGGGATATTGTGAACTTCACATCGCTTACTGTGTTGTGCCACCAGTTCTTATTCAATGTGCACCCATTTCCTATAAATCTACAGCACAAATCTGACCAGAGTAGATTCATTTGAATGTCCTTTCAATGCAAATACAATATACAGCACAAACGTGATGAAAGACAGAGAAACGGGTACAACTGAGATGACGATATAACAGGGCTCATGACTCTCTCCGAAAACCAAGTCTGTGCTCAAATTTTCAAACCTCTCTTCCCAGCCCGACTTCCCATGACCGCACCGATTTCCGCTTCAAAGCTTTTCGCTGAGCCTAGATAAATGGCTGCCCATAATCCTGTTTTTTTCATACGGATATAGAGCTTTTATGTACAATGCAGACTCACCAGAAAGATTCGTCGAGTACAGTTCACGACCAGAGTCCGCTCGACCGCGTCGTCTGCGGGCCATCTGCTCCAGATGAGCTTTCCTCATTAACTCCTGCGGTTAGCACAGACTCATCACCCACAGCAGACGGCAAAAAGACGAAAAGCAGCAGCAGTGCTGGCAGAGATGTTGAACGAGCACACAAAGAGCTGGACCACAGGAACGAAATAGGTTGGGATGGCGATAACGATCCACGAGATCCATACAACTTCTCATTTCTGCGGAAATGGATCATCACGATTATCTGCAGTGTTGGGGCACTCTGTGTTGCTTGTGGTAGTTCAATTTATACGGCTACTTATTCGGATCTGGAATCAGAATTTGGTGCGTCTCGAATAGAAGCTATTACTGGACTCACAGTGTTTGTTTTTGGTATGGGCGCGGGACCTATGGTGAGTGAATACTGTTTTACACCTTTTACTGAATAGTTCCTGATGGTTGTTATTAGTTTTACGCACCTCTTTCTGAATTCTACGGTCGCAGAGTTATCTATATCTGCTCCTTCTTCTTTTATCTCGTATTTCAGTTTCCTATCGCTTTTTCGCATAATATCACAGCGGTGCTGGTAAATCGCCTGTTTGCTGGTCTTTCAGGCTCTGCGTTCATGTCTGTAGCTGGAGGAACTGTCAGTGATCTTTTCAAAAAGACTGAGCTTGGAAAACCGATGATGGTTTTCACAGCATCACCGTTCATGGGACCTTGTATTGGTCCGCTCATCGGCGACTTCACTGTATTTGGTGCTGGCTGGCGTTGGGTATTTTACATCATGATTATTTGGATATTCACCATGCTTTGTCTTATTGTATTTTTCGTTCCGGAAACTTATTCTCCCGTGCTGTTACGGTGGAAAGCTCAACGCCTGCGGAAGGAAACTGGTAACGAGGCGCTTTATGCACCTATTGAGCTCGTTGAACGCTCTGTTATTGGCACTGTGTTGTTCAGTATTAGACGACCGTTTGAGCTACTATTTTTAGAGCCTATGGTGTTCTGTCTTTGTCTATTTACCTCCATCATCCTTGGTGTTGTGTACCTCTTTTTCCAAGCTTACACCCTTGTGTTTGAAAACAATCACGGCTTCAAGCCACAGCACGTCGGTCTCAGTTTCATGGGTCAGTTGACTGGTATGTTCATTGGAGTACTCTCAGAGCCTTTCTGGCGCTCGCTTTACACGAAACTCTCAAACACAAAAGGCGGAAGTCGACCAGAATTCCGTCTCCCGCAGGCAATGGCCGGGGGAATTTTGACGCCTATTGGGATGTTTTGGTTCGCATTTACAAATTACGCCAGTATTCCATATATCGTTCCAATTTTGTCAGGTATACCTTTTGGATTTGGTATTATCTTGGTCTTTTCGGGAGTGTTTACTTACCTGGTTGAGTATGTCTTTTATTTGCTTTTGCAATGTAGCTTGACATTTACTAACCAATATATACAGAGCTTATCGACCGTTTTCTGCCTCGGCTCTTGCTGCCAACGGTTTTATGCGAAGCTCATTTGCTGCTGCTTTCCCTTTATTTTCAGTACAAAGTATGTTCTTGCAAACTGTCATATCTGAGATCCAAGCTAACTCGCTCTCTATAGTGTACGAAGGTCTAGGATATACATGGGCCTCCGGTTTACTTGCATTTCTTATTCTTGGATGTACCCCATTTCCATTTGTGTTTTACTTGTATGGAGAGAAGTTACGTGCCCGAAGTAGATTTGCATGGACGAACCAAGAGGATGGCGTGTCTGTGGAGACAGCAGTAGTGAAGGAGGCCACACCTCCTGCGGTAGAGAATACCTTGGGAGAGAAGGCGACGGTAGCATAACAGGTTACCTTTGTTTTACGGCCATGATCATTTTTGTTAGGATGGTTTGAATATATCTGCATGTTGGCTGGGATTTGCATGTAACTGGTAGAAGGATGTTCATACTTGCTACTCTTTAATGAGCGGAAGAAGTGAGATTTGCAGTGCGGTGCCATTGTTCTGACTGTTTGGGATATTTCTGAATGCCATTAATTGATTTTTGAATAAATATGATAAATAGCAGCATAATCTTACTTTTACAGTTACGACTTGTGAATTGTAAATGAGTGGTTGTGAGCCCGTAGCAGCTGCGTGTGCACGTGCTCATAGGATACTTACCGCATTCAGCAATGATATTGAAAATACACTTTGCGAGCCTTGACTGTTATATACCATTTCAATCAGCCAAAGATCTGCTATTCAAAGAGGCTTTGCGAGTCAATAATATACAAATGATGCGTTTTAATATGCTATTTATTCGGTATAAATACCCTAAAACTAGAAGCTGTGCCGCGCCCCAGTGCTCATAGAGTGCCGTATCGCTTCAAGATATCCATCCAGCTCCTCGACTCGATTTCTATATTACGCTTTCTATTTTGACTACCACATATATTCACATAATCTATTCATATAATCTGTCTATCCTTGATTTTTGCTTTCGGCAGTCTGCGTTCTCTTGTGATCTGCCTTACCTCCGAACTACAACTAGTCGACTTGCACTCAGTCCCCTCAGCCGACTCAACACTGCGCCCAACATTGATCGTTTGCGGCAACGGATAGAGACTCCTAGGACTTTACTTCCAGACACATGGACGACACAAATCATAGGTAGGCTAGCGATGTTGGTCGCTATACTGCTCTACCTGCACGTGGCAGCACTGCGTACGGCTTTCTGTCTGGCACCGAAATCCGCCTCCTACTCATCCCTCAGCCCTAATGGAATTTGCCTTTGCCATGTGCTATTCAAGTTTGTATTGAATTTTGTCAACGCCGACTGTTTCCTGGCTGGCTCCCTGCATCGTGGGCGAGAGGAGGAGCATCGGCGCGGCACTCTTGTATCGGAAAGCTTCGCAACTCGCAGTTTTCCACGTGGAAAACGGGTAATATTTCCGTATAGCCTACTGCTTCTTTGCAATATTGATATTTTCCATGGCTAAATTATTAGAGCTTGAGCAATAAAAGAGATCTTCTGAGAGAAGCAACCTCTCCCGAGTCCGACTGTAGGTTAAGAGATTTCGGACTCGCTACTTCCCACATATACACATTCCCCCTCGCCATCTTCCCAGAATACTCTTTCAACCCGATATATTTGTCCTTGCCATGTGCGTTTCGCTGATGTCTACTTCCAAGATATAAACCAGGAAGCAATTCCTTCTCTCGGCTCGTTCAACTACTTGTACTTCAGCTCCTATCTCCCACTCTTTTTGCCTACATTCAGTCGCAGCTACAGCCATTAGACACCTAGCAATGCGAGACAGCAGAAAATGTCAGACCTCCCGTCGCAGGGTTGATAAGGAGCCCCGCTCGCGAGCTGGTAAGTACACCAAGTCTCCTTTATACACCACCCTCTCATCCTACTATTCGATAGTATGACTGACATGCGATACACTAGGATGCCTTACTTGTCGAGCCCGACACAAACGATGCGACCAGCGAACTCCCTCTTGCAATAATTGTACGCGGCTTAACTTGAAGTGCGAAGGATACAAATCCGTTCTTCGCTGGCACGACCGCGCGATGCACAGTGCAGATATTCCCGACTCCACGTACTCTTCTGTCAAATATGTTGTCCTTGGTACCGCCGACTATCGCGACTACTCCGAAGAAGTAGATACTCTTTTAGATCTTTATTCACCGCTGGACTGTGCTCCTGATTTGCCTTCCGACCATCCAGCACCAGCCAACACCACTGCTACCTCCGACACAGCGTCCCAGTTTACTCCCTCACTGCCCGACTATTCTATCAGCACTTGCGTGTCAGATATGACGGTCGATGATGACTTTGCTCCCCCTGTGCTAATTCAAAGCTCGGGAACTCTCACACCTTCTCTGCCATATCTCAATGCAGATGGACTACCAGAAATGGAGCTCAGCCAATTTAGCGACTTTCCCGTGGCCGATAGTCTAGAGAATCACAGCAATACCGCTTACACCGCTACTCCTCTGATGCCGAAAACGAAAGGATATTCGAGCGATATTCAAATGCCCGCGCAATATCTACTCGGTGAAAATATTCTGACGCAGCCTGTACTCCACGAAGACTTCTTTTTAGATATTCCTATGCGTCTGGATGCTTACAATCCTCCTGCTGCACTTGAAATACCTTTTCTTTTCGCGTAATGTATAGATTATGATTTGATAATTTGGTTTTGGCGCATTAGTGGGATTTTCTACAGAACACGTATATATTTATGGCTCTAGTTTGTAAAATTAAAGGAGTTTACGGCTTGGATTAACTTATTTTTCACTATCTCTCCCGTATCTGTGTATTATAAACGAAGAATGAATGCTCTAAATTTCATGTTACAGTTTCTCTATTGAAGCTACTATCAAGTACTATTACCCCGCTGTCATCCAGAGACTCGCCATATTTGACTAGTCCCATACTATCTCATTGATCGCGTCTCTACCGAGTGCAATATCGATGCACCCCTGCAGATTTTTGCGCCATCGCACGGCTCTCTGAGGTGCTAATATTTAATACAGGACTTGCATTTCAATACCCTCATCACCTATAAGCATTCGGTATCTGTGCAACAGCGCACATACGTGTTGTTTTTCGGAGTACCAAGGGACGTAGGGCTATTGGCCGAAAAGCGAGATCAATTCGGGGTCCGTCCGTATTATGCACGCGTAGAATGTGTTGTGTAAATTCAAACCCTCAAAATTCGGAGCCGATTGTCCAATAGGAAACAGGATACCCTCTTTAAATTCTATATAAATTGGATTTGCGTCAAGCTGAGTCGAAGGAGTGCCTCTTCAAAAATCTACGTCATATGAATAAAATAGGTGAAACGACGAAGGCCACGAGAGCCGGGAAGCCGCTTATGGGCTTGTTTCGATTCGCCGTAAAAGGGGCAACGGTGAACCGCAAAATAGTTTCTCCGCAACCGAAAGAACCAAATGAAAACCCACACCTCTCCGAAAAATATACGGCGATATTTTCGGCGAAACTGTTTAGTCCGCTATGAAAGAATCGTTGAGATGATACAAAGAGTCAAATGATCCTCTGAAGGGAAGGAGTATGGAGTTGCCGTGGTAATTCTAGTAGGTATTGCCGGTATTAGAGACCGCACGTGGCATGGGAGATTCGGATTGCGTGGGAGTTTATGAGAGCTTTTCGGGAATTTATCGCTCGGCAACATAACTCCAGTAGTTGACTAGGTATGCATATATCTGAAAAAAAAAATTCAGGTGGTATGTGATAACTGAGATATTCAGCGCATAAATCGTGCGTTATGATCAAAGATACCTCGCGGATGCCGTATAGACCAGCGAGAGATGGTCCGAAGCTTAGAAGTCCAAAAAGAGAAACTTCTCATCGCAGTTCTCATGCCACGTGTAAACGGCTCAAGCAAAAAAAAACAGCCCACTTGTGTTCATGGTGTTCACAATTGGGTGCTCGCGCGTGCTCTGAGTTAGACAACAGTCTCCTTATCTCACGGGAGCAGGCAATGTACTAGACAAAGTGCTGAGAATTACCAAGAAGTAATATAACAGCACCAAAAAAATCTTATATCACAAATCACAGCTGATATTAGAAAGTAATAAAGGGTATATATGGCAAATACAATCGAGACAAATGGCAAGCACAGAAGCACGAAGACGTGATGTATTCGAGGCGTGCAACCTGACAAGCTTGTCATATTTCGGAATAACAGAACACGAAATCAGAGGCCAACAAGTTCGTTTACAGAACATCTCGTAGAGAAGATTTATGCTGACTGACTGCATGTGGAAAGTCGTTCCTAAGTTTATTATTCGGGATCCTGGTTTCTGACCACACCTGAAGGATGGTCGCAAGCAGGCTTAGGGCGTTTGTCGCGTAGTAACGTGACCGCGCGCGCATCATGTGTTGTGCTGGATGAGATTATACTTGAACACGCAGGATGATTGCGAACACAGTCTGAGACTTGCTGGATCGGCGTGGATTCTTTTTATCGCTGAATATTTGGTTGGTTAGACACAGAGAATGGAGCCGTCCGAGGGCTCATCGCCCATGAATCACGCAATACACGCGTTCGACGTGCTGTGGACCGCTCAGTTGACGCAGAAGCGTAAAACTTGGAACGACGGTGTGTGTGGTTGTGTTGACAGAGATTGGATGTACTCGTTCTCATTATTCTGTTTAGGTCTTGCGAAGTTTCATACGTTCAATAAGCGTGTGCTGCTGTACTCCTCGGAGCGGACATTGCTGGTATGCTTTTTCTCCCGTCTAGTCTAATATCGCGAGTGATCATTAACCTCGGCAACTTCTAGGACAGCACCTATTTGAAAAGGGCACGTGTCGAAGTCGGAGAAACAATTAGAATGGATAAGCATATAATTACAATAGAAGCGACAAATACCACCTTTGTGCAAGATGTTTCTAGCGTGATACGCCGCCCTGGTCGTGCTCAGGTCGAGAGTACTTCGCCTAGGCGTTCTAGCTCGCCTAACAATACCCCAAGCAGAATGGCAAAGCCTATGAGTGTTCAGGATATTAAAAATCAAACCTATATGTCTCCGGGTGTTAAGAATATGTTACTCCAGACGAGATCTCCGCTACGCACTCGTCCCACTCCGCCTGTTTCTGGCCCGCGTAAACATACTGCGTCGCCAGATTCATTGACCAAACGGAATTCTGTCGCTTATAGACCGGTAAGGAATTCATTGAGTGAACGCCATCTACCGATACTGACAAGCACTAGTACCCACCACCTCTGCAATCTTCATCGACACCAGATCTTACATCATCGAATCAGTTAACACCGCGTAACTCGATTTCAACAGAGACTGGCGACTTGACCAATTCAAGTCCGTCCAGGTCTTTGGACCCATTGGCATCAAAACCTGTCAACACTACCTCCATAAGACCACCCACAGCTCCTCAAGCTAACAGTTTTCACAGTCCATATCAGGCCGCATCCAGTAGAAAGCCGTTCAAAGTTCCTTTCGATAATCGCGCTAAGACAAATACATCGCCTGCCAACACAGATTTTACTAGCGCGGTATCGCTTGTTCCGCATCCATCCTCAACTGACTCAGAGTTGCAATTGTCAAATGACGAACTCAATGATTTAATGTCTGAAACTCCGACAGGTAGCCAAAACGAAACACGGCCAGTGGATTCGCCAGTCAAATCAATCTACGAGGAAGCGGTCGCGATCTTACGGGATGAATCTTTCCAAACAGACCTAATATTAACACAATCATCACCAAAGAAACGGCCATTGCTAAGTATGAGTTCTCGCAAACCAAAGAAATCACGGTCCTGAATTATACTATATGTGTATATACTCAATTCATTTCTCTATCTTATTACTTCCAACACAAACTACTATTCTAGCTCAAACAACAATAAGTTACTGGTATAATTAAAAAAACACGCAAATCACAAACCAAAAAATGAAAACATCAAGGAGTGACTAAAGAATACATCTTTAAGGAAAGTTAAAACGATTGTCACGAAAGCCATATAACATAAAGAGTGATTATCGGCCATCGCATAAAGTACGCAAGATCATCTATCATCACTTATGGTGGTGCAAATGTCGATTCAAATCAGAGACATCATGTCTTCCTGTATCATATCATAATTAGTACGAGTTTGCAGTAGAATATAGAAACGTGCATAGACTTACCATCACAGCAAGCTCTGACATTCTCGAGCCCGTCTGATTCCATCTCCTCGCGCTCAATTTGAGCCCGCAGATCCTCAACACTATCGGCCCGACCAGCTTTATATGCACTTGCCTCTGATGTAGTACCAGTTGGAGGTCTCAGAAGAGAAGCAAGCCGTCCAACGGAGCCTTGACTTCTAAGGCTGTATGCGGGCATTGGATGAGCCGATTTACCTCGACTTTGGATTGATGGAGCGTGACTCATCGTGCTGCGACCCCGGTTTGAGTAGTATTGGTGCGACATTGTAGATCCAGAGCGTGCACCTCTATTGACGCTAGACATCGAGCTAGTAGGAGTTATGCCAACCGAACGTGTACCCTGCATATTTCCTCGGCCGTTTTGGAACGATGCTCTGCCAATCTCTTGCATTCGGTTCTCAGGTGACTCGTTTCTGAGTAACAAGAAGGACAGAGCCAAAAACCAAGTTTCGTGCGAAGCTTGTGTCAAGCACGTGAACTGCAAGACTCTGGACGATGTTGTCACAATGATACTCTTATGAAATAGACCAGGTGGGAAAGGATTGCTATCATACACTTCCTGAACCTTTTCAATCAGTGCAGACTTTGCGCGCACCTCACCTCCATGTGCAGAAGGTGCCTCTTTGCTCCAATGCAAAGTTCTCGTGTATGGATGAATCCAAAAGTAACGAGCATGTCTGTTACCAGAGAGCGTCTGTCGGCCAGCTTTTCTAGTGTACTTCCACAAACACTCGCCAATCATAGTCTGAGTTACAGCCTGAATTGCAGTCGCTCTGAGGCGAGCATGCGCATCGTCTGAATGCTCAGATGCGACAGCAAAACTCTCAGGATGGCTCTGAATATCAGCAGGGTCGCAAACCGAGCTCTGCCTACTTCTTGCATGCATGCCAACTTCGCTGATAGACTCGACCGGCTGTCCGCGAATCGAGCGCTCACTGGCAATTTCGGATGCAGTGGTGCGTGATCCAATGGATGTCCGCGGATGATTCTTAAGAAGCAGCTGATACCGCTCAGTAGGAATAACAGTCATAGAAAGGGGTGCTGCCAGCTCTGCCAGCTTCTCTACAGAGATGGGCGCGTCTGACTTTGCGGTGCTCTTCGCGCTCTGATCAATAATCTCATCTAGCTTGTCGGTCGTGAGGGCTACCATGCCAACGCTCTCAGCATCTTTCCTAACACTTTCTGTAGTTACTTGGCGATTCGTCAGTGTGTGGTACACATTGTTTGGAATAACAGTCAAAGATAGCGCAGCTGCCTCCATGGCGATACTCTCTGGAGTGAGAATCTTGTTAGACATAGCGTCAGCCTCGGTCTGTTCAAGTATCTCGTCAAATCGCTCTTTGGAAAGAGCTACCATTGAAAGCTGATCGGCATCCCTATATAAAGTCTCTTCTGTGACTTCTCTAGTCGACAGCCTGTCATAGACATCATTTGGGATGGCTATCATCGACAGAGTCTTAGCATCTTCCTGGACAGTTTCAAGATTGATCTCTCTATGTGCCAGTGCTTCGGTAATAGCACTTTCGACTTTTGCATCAATCTCTTCCTTGCTAAATACAACCATAGACACGCTTTCACCATCGGCTCGAACCGTCTCAGGCGTAATCTCACGGTTGACAAGAGACGAATGATCTTCGGTCGACAAAGCTACCATTGACACGGCAGCGGCATCAGCAATAACCGACTCGGGAGATACGGTTCTGTTATTCAAGGCCATTTCTTCAGCATTTTGCACATATTGATCAAATTCGTCCTTCTTCATCGTGACCAAGGATAGCTCAGTTGCGTCAGCCATGACTGACTCGACAGTTGGCTTTACTGATAACTTCTCGGTACTCTCTGCAAGCTTCGACTGCAACAAATCATAGGTCTCACGCGGCACTGCCACCGTAGACAAACTTTCCGCATCAGCAGAGATGGAATCAGCAGTAATCTCACGACTGGAAAGGGCTTCTTCCTGAGATGCGAGAAGAGTGCTGTCCAACTCTTCTTGCGAAAGTGCAATCAAAGAGCTATTCTTAGCATCTTCTAGCACACTCTCTTTAGTCACCTCGCGTCCATTAAGGGCTTCTGCGCGAGCAGTCTCAAGTGCAGATGAGAAGTCCTCGTTAGACATAGCCACCATTGAGCACTGCGAAGCATCTTGAGCAACAGTTGCAGCGCTAATCTCACGCGTAGCAACAGCCTCCTGTCGAGCATTCTCCAACATCGTAGCAAGCTCATCCTTGTGCATCGCAGTCATTGAGAGAGAAGATGCGTCCGCAGCAACAGTGAAAGGAGTAATCTCTTGTCTCTTCACAAGAGAGTTGTAAGTATCCATAGGAAGTGCGATCATGGACATAGCAGCAACATCTTCCATAAGACGCTCCTTGTTCGACGATCTATTTGTAAGTTCTTCGTACTCTGTCTTCGGAACTGCGATCATAGAAAGTGCTTCAGCATCAGACGTAACAGACTCTGCAGTTACTGGACGATTAACCAAACTATCGTATTCGTCTTTTGCAACAGCCACCATTGATAGCTGCAAAGCGTCTTCTTCGACGGATTCTTTGGTCACAGGTCTGTTCTTCAAGCTGTCATATTCTGCTTGAGGGCACAGCACCAGCGACTTTGAAGCGATTTCCGCGGCCATTAACTCAGGCGTAAATTGACGACTAAGAAGTTCAGCGTGTTGCTCCTTAGGAATAGCAATCATAGATACCGCATCGGCATCGGCCGCAACAGAATCAGCAGTAATCTGGCGGTTAATGAGTGCATCATGTTCTTCCTTTGGTATAGCAACCATTGACACGACAGCTGCATCCGCCAAAACAGAACCGGCAGTGATTTTACGATTGATAAGCGAATCGTATTCAACTTTAGGTAGAGCCATCATCGACAAAGCAGCAGCATCGGCCACGATAGACTCCGACGTCGGCTTTCTGTTGATCAAAGCTTCATACTCGACGGTCGGAACCGCAGTCATCGAGACTGATTCAGCATCCTGCACGACCGATTCGGGAGTGATCTTTCGGTTGGCAAGCTCGTTATACTCATCTTTGCTGATTACTAGGGCTGATATAATACCAGCATCAGCAGCGACTGATTCAAAAGAAATATTGCGCTCCGTTAAACTCTTGTACTCTTCCTTGGAGATGACGACCATGGACAGCAGCTCGGCATCAGCCCGAAGCGATTCAAGAGTGACAACGCGATTGACCAAAGAATTATACTCTGCTTTGTCAACGGCAATCAGGGACAAAGTTTCAGCATCAGCAGTCACCGATTCATGTGTGATTGGTCTATTTATGAGCAAGGCGTACTCGTCATTTGGCACCGCTGTCATATGCAAAGTAGCAGCGTCGGCTTGTACAGACTCAACAGTAATTGGACGGTTGACCAGTGCATCGTAGGAGGCTTGAGGAACAGCCATCATCGACATCAATGCTGCATCGGCGATGACTGTTTCCGCGGAGACAAGGCGTTCTGGCACCCATGGATCTGTCATAGTTTCGCCATCCTCAGTCTCGATCTCGGCCACATACGTAGGCGTAACAGTGTCTCTAATGGTAACAGGGCTAGATCCAAGCTCATCAAATAAGGGCTGTGGGACCGCAAAGTCTCCACTATCACGCTTTCCGCGCGATGCAATCCGTTTGTTGAATCGAGCCTTCATAAGGTTAAAGCCCATGACTTCTTCGTCATCGGTGCTATCGGCTGACTGAAGGCTCCGGGGACCATGAGCAGCCACAGACATTTCAGTTTCAGTATCAACATCTTCACCGTAAGTTGATTCCATTCCGGTATGATAGTCATCTGCGGAGCTCTTGTAAGGCTCAAAATCTTCACCGTCACTGGTTGGAGCATCATGAGCAGTCTCAAAGCCGCCATCAGTTTCAGTTTCTTCAGCGGTGGATTCACGAGCTGACATAAATCTATCGCTAGCGGCGCCACCATTAAATGTCTCCCAGTCAATATCTGCATCAGGATCGTCAAAATCGGCAGAAATTCTGTATTCTGCCCTGCGACCTCCAAGGCCGATTGCACGTCTGCCCGGCTGCGCAACAGACGCAGATTTCAATTTCTTTCCACCTTTGGAGCTTCGGAAAGACTCAATTTTCTCCAAAGCTTCCGCGAGTTGACGTTTTAGCTCCATTTTTTCGGTCTTTTCGCGATGCACAGTACCCCGAAGGTTGGTTACCATTCTATGAGCATGCGATAGAGAGGCCTTGAGGGTTTGACCTTCAAGAGCGGCGTTATGAGCAGGGGTTGCCTTGACTGGTGACATAGGTGCTTGTCTTTCTGGAGTTCTAGGCTCATCAGAAAAGCCATCATCTGGAGAGGGAGTATCAGCGATGATGTTGAGCTCGGATGGGTTGTTCCATTGTTCGTTTTGACGAGTGTGTTCAGCTAGCTGATTGGACAACTGTTCAACGCTCTTTTCAAGAGAGTCGTTATCTTCTGTGAGTTTCTGCACTTCCTCTTCGTAGTCAGCGGTGTCGTTCTCGTATTTCTCTTTCAAGGCGTCTAATTCGGAGACGAGTTCGGCTTCGTGCTGCTGCAGAGATTCAATTGTCTCTAATTGGGTAGTGTATAGTGTGAGCGTTTGAGTGTTTTCCATGTTGATCTTTGACAGACGATCAGAAGTTGCATTGGATTCTGATTCGAGTTGCTGAATTCTCATCTCCAAGTTCCAGTTCTCCTCCTTATACTTGTCTATGCTATGCGTTAGTCTGTTGGGCGATGATATAACAGCAAGATAGAAGATATATGGCAGAGATATAAAAGCAACGCACCTTCAGATTCATCGAGCAAACGCACTCGCTCTTCCAGACTTGCGATTACGGACTCAAGTTCTGATCTCACCGAGTCTGATTTTTTCAAGCGCTCATCCCGCTCCGATACTTGCACCTGCAATTTGCGGCACTCAAGAAGAAGTTCGTGTCCGATGTCTGTGACAAACTGAACATCCTGAGATCTCGCAGATAGATTTTTCTGCTTTCTGGCCGACATGCTTGCTCTTGACGTCATATTCCCGGCGGACGATAATGGTAGATTTTCCTGTACGAGATGTCAGTGAGCAGCTGGAGGGAATTGCAGCAGAACAATATACCTT
This sequence comes from [Lipomyces] yamanashiensis, assembly GCA_030572775.1. NCBI lineage: Eukaryota > Fungi > Ascomycota > Lipomycetes > Lipomycetales > Lipomycetaceae > Myxozyma > [Lipomyces] yamanashiensis. The sequence continues at coordinate 45,755 of JAJMBS010000042.1, forward strand.
TCCGCCGCCAGCGGAGTACGGAGCATCCGAGGACATGGTTTCTCAAGCTGTGATATCAGTTCAGGCAGGACAGACACAGCAGCAGGATCTTCAGTCCGCAGTTTCCCGAGTTGATCTGCGGATAAACAAAGCACACGCAGTTAGAAACCACGAAATAAAAAAACAACAAACAGCAGGAACAACACACTTTTGATGCTTAGTTTCTCTCAAATCCAAGCAAATCCAAATCAAAACAAAACCCACGATGCCAGAAGAAATTCAAACCAGATCAGGTATGGCTGTCTGTCTGTGTTTACTGTCTATCTCAAAGATCGGCTCATGCAGCTGTTTCTCCAAAGTTTAATTGAACTCAGTCCTAATTAGGAAGCACCTCAAAATCAAAACAATAGCACGTGATAGTCATGTGATTTATAAACGTTAATTGCAATGCGGGGTCGGGACTTCTCACATGCATCTTGAATCAAATCAGTTTAGAAAAGAAGACTGATTTGGATGACTGTGGATTCTTGAATTAAACAAAGATAAGGAATTCTTATCAATTGATTGCAATATTATTGGTACAATAATCAGTATCAGTATTATCTCAGGCAAATGGCAGCAGCTACAGCGTCGTCAGGGTTTGTTCAACAGGCACCTCGTCTCAGAAACCATTTCAGCTCGGATTCCAGCTATCAACGAGTTCTCAACCGTGTGTATATCTCTATATTTTTGATTTTATCATTATATCTGACTTTGAACTGCTATTATTCCAGATCGCCTGCCTGCAGATGTAATTACAAGTGTGTCCTCTGAACTGAGAGAGTTTGGCGACTTGGTTCTATCCAAAGCAATCTTCGAATGTATATTTGATGCAGAAACCAATATTCCAACATTTGAAAGCTATAATGCTTTTGGATCACAGACAAATCAGCTACGAACCTCTGCGGGATGGAAAAAAATGAAATCAATTGCTGCGACCGAAGGGTACGCATACATTGTCATTCTCAATGTAGATAGTCTAGACTATTGACTAATCCCACTTCGTTCATTAGAATTATCGCCATCGCATACGAGCGAAAATATGGGAAGTTTAGCAGGATCGTTCAGTTTCTAAAGTCAGTCATCCGCTGTATAATCTATAAATCATCGTGCTAATTTCCTCCAGATACTACCTCTACGCTCCCTCATCTGCTCTCTTCACTTGCCCACTTGCCATGACAGATGGATGTGCGCGAGTATTGGAGTTGCATGGTATGCAAAATGACATATTTAAGCATCTTACTTCTCGAGATCCCTCAGAATTCTGGACATCCGGTCAGTGGATGACCGAGAGATCTGGAGGTTCAGATGTCTCCGGATCAGAAACCTATGCTACTAAATCTGCAAACTCCTACTTGATCAACGGATTTAAATGGTTCTCATCTGCCACTGATTCAGAAGTGGCTCTTCTTCTTGCTCGTGAAAGCGCTGATCAGAAATTAAGCTGCTTTCTCGGATACGTCAAAGACGGTGGAGCAAAAATAATAAGGCTTAAGAACAAACTGGGAACAAAGCCTCTACCAACCGCCGAACTTGAGTTGCATAATTTGAAAGCTGAATTGGTCGGAGTACCTGAGCGTGGTGTTGCAGTGATAGCATCAGTACTCACTATTACTCGAATCCATAATAGTGTAAATGCTGTGGCATTTCTGCGTCGCAGTCTCGAGATTGCAAAGGTATAAACTACATCCAACTTTGAGATATAAACTTCTTTTGCTGATGAATTAAAAGGAGTTCTCGATCATCCGCAAAGCGTTTGGAAAGCCTCTAGCAGCGATTCCCGCTCACATTCACACTTTGGCTGACCTTGAAGTACGTCATCGAGCAATGATGCAGCTGACGTTTTACTGCGTGGGATTGCTGGGTAAGGCTGAATGCAATGATATTTCTGGAGAGGAAAGAATCATAATGAGGTGTTTGCCATCAGTAAGCAGAACTTGGCGAATTTTGGTTTCAAAAATCTAACGCATATATAGCTTGTGAAAGCCTACACGGCTAAGCGTGCACTGGCTGGTATATCAGAATGCATGGAGGCATTGGGTGGCGTGGGATATTTAGAAAATGAGCCAGAATTAAATATTGCCCGAATCGAACGAGATGCTCAAGTACTCACAATCTGGGAAGGTATGCGCCCAAATTCATTTATACTCTTATTTTTTCTGGCTAACAGATTCTTGGACTTGAGCAGGAACGACGAATGTGTTGGTATGTTGTTGTTCTTAGCAGTTGTATTTGAACTTCTTTTGCTAAATTCTGGATATAGTGCGATGATCTAATTCGTGTAATTAAAGGGATCTCTAACAAAGCTCTATTTGCTTTTGGTGAATTTTTGAACAGAACCCTTCAGTCATCCAAAAAATTGCGAAGTCTGAAGCAGTATGGGCAAGATGTTGAGCGAGCATTCGACACATGGTCGCGTTATATTGAATCGACTTCACTGAGCGATCTGCTCGCTCGTGGCAGGGCGGTAGGATTTTTTCTCGCCGATATAATATCAACATCTCTATTACTCGAGGATGCTGCTATGGACAATGATCCTCAGGCAGTCGAGATAGCTATACGTTATGCTATGCGTCTGCAAGGAACTGATCCCCTGTCGAAATTTTCGACCAGCTCTGCCTCAAATTATGACGCGAAGACAGTTTTGAAGAATGGTAAGCATTTTATAAGAAAATTAAAAAATATCAAGAAACTAATTTGATATAGATTTATTGATTGTGTTTGGTCAGCGAACTCAGGAGTTTGCGCTGGCAAAAATATGATTAACTGGTTTGCGAACTGAGTGAGGAGTTTTGATTTTGGCTTAGCTTGATCAGTTAGTTCAGAACGTTCTGCAGAGGAATTGAATCAATAAAATGTTCTAAAAATATTTGAAATATATACATAAATAATCTCTAAATTCATTGCTATTTATTGTGATTCACGTTTTGTTTAATTGAGTGCTGTGCTGACAGATTGTATGTTTTTAAATAATCTGGCAAATAGTGAATACAGATAACAGTAGCTTATCAGAGAACAGGGCCGAGCTCAGGTCAGGATTAGAGTTATCGGACCGAGCATTCATCCCAATCGTCCACAGTTGTATTCTCGTGACAGTTCTCCACAAGTTGTTTACTGTGAAGTCTGCAATTCCCCAAGAATATCACTATTCAGTATGCTGCCGTATTCTAGAGTGAAGAAGATCTGGTAAGTCTGGTGTATTTCGTGATGAATTGTGGGGATGCTGGGAGTTCGAAAAGACCAAGACCTCTACTAACTCAACTACCTATTCACCAGTGCCGCAAAGCAGAAGGAGAGAGCCGATCGTCTCGCAGAGCTGAAGCCCGTCTATGGTGTTCCGCTTACTGCTGAGGAAGTTGCAATTTTCAAGACTCCTGTCGCTGAAGCTGCTGCCAAAGTCAAGACCGGAGAGCTCAAGCCGATTGACATCCTTCATGCATACGGAAAGAGAACTTTCCAAGCGCAGGAAGATACTAATTGCTTGACTGAGGTTCTGTTCAAAGATGCTGAGAAGCAGGCTGAAGTGTGTAACAAGAACGGTAATTATTATTGTCAATGGCACTCAATTGTGAGTAGAGCGACTGCTGATTCTCTTCATGCCTATAGGTGCTCTTGCTGGCATCCCCATCTCGTTCAAGGATACTGTCTCAATCGCTGGATATGACTCAACTCTTGGATACACCAAGTTTGCTTTCAACCCTTTGAAGATTGACTCTACTTTGGTTACTGTTTTGAAGAATGCTGGTGGGTAGTACTTAGAGCGATCTAGAAACTCATTTCTGACTTGGACACACTTCTAGGTGCTCTTCCCTACTGCAAGACAAACATTCCCACTACCCTTCTCTCTTACGAGTCATACAACAACATTTTTGGCCGTACCGAGAACCCCCATGTTAAGGGATACTCTCCTGGTGGATCTAGTGGTGGTGAGGCTGCTTTGCTTGCCTACGGTGGTGGCCGTGTAGGCATGGGTACCGATGTTGCTGGATCGGTTCGTGTTCCTTCGCACTTCTCTGGACTGTACACTGTTCGTTCATCCTACGGTCGTATTCCTCGTGCCGGTAACACTGCTCCTCTTCGTGGTCAGGATGGTATCACTTCCATCTACTCTCCGATGTGCCGCTACTTTGAGGACTTGGAGTATGTGTTCAAGGCTATCATTGACTTGAAGCCCTGGGAAATCGACTACACCACCCACCCCATCCCCTGGCGTGAGGTTACTTTGCCTGCCAAGCTTAAAATTGGTGTGATGTACGATGACGGTGTCGTTACACCCACTCCGGCCTGCGCTCGTGCTCTTCAGCTTACTGTCGATGCTTTGAAGAAGCAAGGTCACGAGGTCGTTGTCTTCACCCCCCCTTCGCCTTTGGAGGCTCTCAGAATCGCCACCCAGTTGATTGTCGCCGATGCTGGTAAGATGGGAACGTCCCATTTGTTGAGCAGATTTGAGAAGTACGATCTTGGTGTTACCAAGTTCATCAATATCGCTAAGCTTCCCGCTTTCGTCAAGAAAATCTGGGCATGGGCTATCCTTAAGTTCAAAGGTGATTTTGTTCTCGCTACCTTGCTCAAGAACTGGAGCGAGAAGACTCAGTATGACTACATGAACTTGATCATGGAGCGTGAAGGTTACCGTGGTGATTTCTTCAATGCCTGGAAGGACAGTGGCATTGACTTCTTGCTTACCGTTCCCAATGCTACACCTGCACTTCCTCACAATGGTATGCTTGAGGCTTTTGCATCAGTTGGCTATGCCTCTATGTTCAACCTCGTCGACTATTCATCAGGTGTAATTCCTGTGATCCACGTCGACAAGGATGAAGATGCTTTGCCCGCCGGATTCACTACCAAGAGCATGAACTACGTCGCGAAGGGCGCCTACCGAAACTACGATTCAACCAAGATGCACGGACTTCCTGTTGGTGTACAGATCGTTGGAAGAAGACTTGAAGAGGAGAAGGTGCTAAAGATGATGGGCCTCACTATCAACGCTCTGCTTGATATTGGTGTTGAGTATCAGCTTCTTAACGAGCCTTAAGTGATTATGACCTCAAACATAAGCAAAGTGTTTAATAATAATACACAAATAATTAAACTATAAATGAACCGTTGGCTTAGCTAATAATTCGTCATATTGTACTTCATCTATAGATTCACCAGCATGTTTCCACAGAACAAGCATACATCACATATATGCAAAAGTTGAAAAGTCAATGTGCTACTATCCTCTCCTGCAAATTTAGTTGACACCGCTCTGCTCGAACATAGCTCACAATAGCGTTGATTCAAATCCATCAATGGAATGAACGTTAACGGGCATATAGCTGCAGTCATTAGCACTAATAGGTAAAGCCATAAGCAGAAGAGAAAACAGACGTACCCCATTTATGTCCTGATCCTCTGCACACTCCAATACAAGATTCCGCACCATTTTCATCTCGAAATATGATCTCGACAGGACTGTTACAGGCCACGCACTTACTTTCAATATTCTCCGACATTTCGTTGTCTGAAGTAATATTTACGTTGAGGGCTTGACAGTGAGATAACGCGACCGAGGCGTTACTGGATAATTCGCCATCTGTCATGAGCTTATTCTGTAAATATCGAGAGTGGTGAAATGCAATGACTCTGGACGAGATATCTCTACAATCATCACTCATGCTAACAAATTGCTCAAGAACTGCAGTAGAGAAATCTGTGCAAATACTCGAACGATTTTGATTTTGCTGGCCACTAATATCAGCATGTTCTTTCCCACTTACTATCGACAAAATCCAGCCATATAAACTGCTCAAAATCCTTCTCCATACGATCTGTAAGGAGTAGAATGCAAACAGTCCAATTTTGTTCGTCTCAGAAGCATGCAAAGGAATACTATTATATGATGAAAGTCTCTGGGAGATCAAAGCGATTGACTCCAACAACCAATTCTTCTCTTCTGTCAACGATACATGAGAATGAAACATGTTTAACTTACATGCCCATAACACCGATCGAGGGGAAAATCCAACGTTTTTACTGGCTTCGTGTTCAATACGAGACCAGAACGTAGTAAGCCCATTTACACTTGCCATGAAAGCTAAATGACTTGACTGTATTGAAACCATCGGATAAAGCAGTCTATCAGATGGGGATTGCGTGTACATCAGAGTTGTATTGCCAATAAAGTCGGTAGCAGCACCATGTATCCACATTTCTGTTGCACTGACACCGCTTTCTGAAAAGGCTGTTGACGAATAAGTCTGTCGCTTGAGCATTAAATACTGAGACATTTCATTTGATGACTCGCCTGCTTCTGCAACCTTTGCCAGCCCACATCTAAAATCGTAGATAATTGTCGCGGTTTCTCCAATACTAGAAATAAGTTCAAGGTTTATGAGCGATTCCTGTGCTTCAGAAGCGAACCGCACGCCTGCGATAGGGGCAAACAGATCTGTCTTTAGGGATACTATTCGCTCAGGATCGAACGTTGCTAGTAGAACATTTCTTGGCCGTGCAGCCAGTAGTAGCATGTCTGTTTTATTGCTTTCCAGAATCCAATTGACGCAGGTTATCGATGATCGCATCTTGCCTTGCAACTGTACAGGTTGACCAATGGATACAGCAGGCTCGTCATGGTTAAGAACATTCACAGTAACTTTATATAGCTCGTTATCGCTAGTAGCTATAGCTACATACACACTGATAGAATTGCTACTGTCTGAAGTTGTAATGGGTGGAGAAAGTTTCAAACGTACAACCCAACTGTCACAGACTTTTGCTGTGGCTAAGACCTCTGGCCCTCGGTCCGGAGAACATCGCCAAATGTAAATTTCTCCATGCTCATTACCAGTGACCAAAATGGAAAAGGAATAATAATTTTTATTGAGAGGACCAAGAGTAGTAGACCAATCAAGACCTAAAATACGGATCAGTATTAGTGGACTCCAAAAATCACTTTGAGACGCTGCAACATACAGTGAATCCTTCGTCGCTCCAAAACCCGTTTGGACTGAACAAGGATCTCATTATTGCTCGGATCATGCTTGACTAGCTCTAAGCTTGCAATAACATCACTTAGACTCCATTTTAGTTTCAAAGAATTTCCTTTGTTACTAGCTCTCCGATCCGGGGGACATAAGATTATTACATCTAGCTTGTTCAACAATACCGCAAGCATACTTTTGCCATCGGTATAAGAGCGCAAAGGGGAAAAAGACAGATCAACAGTTAAGACGGAAATGGCAGCGTCTTGCAGTGACTCTGTACTTGCTGAATTGTCTATACGACGCGTTAGCACTCGCTTCGCGACGGATCAAGATGATATTAATATAAAGCGCACCTTCTTCAAGACAATTGAGCCAAGGTGTCTCTTTCCCCAGCAGAAGTCCATCAATCCAGGTAATATTTGAGTCGAATTCTGGAATTGCTTTTCGGCTGTCCTCCAGCTGATCGACCTTGGTGTCGTTTGATGAATGCTGAACTTCAGCCGCCAAGAGCGTGCTCTTCCATATCTTGCCAACTGTAAAAGAAAGAGCCTGTAATCCAGAAGTATATGAACCGGCTGATTTATAACACTGAGCTATCAAATATCCTTCTGGAGACCAAACAAGGCTGTTGCTGAACGAAGGCGGAAGGTGCCTTTCAAGTTTAACATCTGAGATCATTGATGAGCCTTATGAAGGAGAGTCAAGCCGGCGACGCGTATGGAAGGATCTCTCCATTAATCGTACGTTATGAAATACGCGTTATTATTCATGAAAGTCCTCCTTGACGACAGTGGTATGTTGTGACTTGTATAATTCCTAGGTTACTGCGCGTTATAGGTCTACTGAGCCAGGTGAGATTTGTTTACAGTTATGCTTACTAGGCTAAGGCATTCGTAGCAGACGCGTCAACAAAGGTAGCCAATACAGTTGTTTATTGTACTGTGAAAATGACGAGGTAAAAGCAATATTCATGACAAAAGAATAAAATTAAGTATATTATATACATAGGACTATGATTGTAAATAGACAACGTTGACCATGAATGTGCTGGTGTTGCTGCAATGTCATACATCTCAGAAGAAATATCATGGCGTAGATCTCCTCATAGCACACAGTCGTTTCACTGATACTAGATCAGTTGCGAACAGCGGAAGAACCGACTGTAAATTCTGCATCCATAAAGTAGTGTGACCAGACAATAATCGCACGGGCTGCAAATGCAGCGACTCGAAACTTATTATAGTACATGAGATTAGCAATTCAATGGAGCAAAAATAACACTATATGCTGCTACCAGCTCTGATTGATTCTAATGCTTTTCACTGTACGGACTTCAAATCCGCAATTTGACGGATCAAAAACTGTTTCTCGTCATTAAATTGATCATCATCTAACGTAGGATTAGCGGCATTCGTGAGATTAGCGTCAGAGTTAGGAACTTACTTGTACGGTCGCTATGAAACTCGGGAAGAAAGACCAAAAGTTTTTCTCTGTTTTTTAGTAAGATATCCACCACAGGTTTGGATTTGTTCGGATTGGCAACAAACACCTGAATCATATCAGCATCAAAATGATAGGAGGCACTTATAAGATTGTCATACCTTGAACACGTGAAACGACTCGTATTGAATATTTTTACTTTTGTCACGCAACAAATTCATTATCAGCTTTAGATGCTCCGGAGAATCGATGTAGGCTGTCATTATGACGAAATTGGATCTGTCAAGAAGTATCTCGCCTAGCAGTTTTATTGATTGTCTCTTGGTGACATAGTTTGATGACTGTAGTAGACGATTGTATTCTATGAAGAATCTAGATGTGTTTTCTGTGAGGAAATCTAGGACAAGAGATTTGTGTCGAGTCAAGAGATCCTAAGTTTGATGTGAGTATAGTGAGCAAATTAAAAAGTGAATAATGATTGTGTATACCCTTAATGTTGAGAATGCATCGCTAGCGGTTTCGAATGCTGGAAGTTGTACATATTCAAAGAAAGACCAGATAAGATCGCTTGAGAGAATGATTTTGGCCAGCTGCTCATGCTTGATGCATGAGCGCAGTACCTGGCCAGTATTTTGGGCGACCTCAGGATATTCGTAGCTTTGAAATAATTGAGATGTTAGTCTGATGTCGATATTACTGAAAAATACGGAATAGAGATGATAATACCTTTTCACGAGAAGCACCATAATTGGCTCCTGGGTGTTCAAATACTGCACAGTTGGAAAGCGACTGCCGATTTGGCGCTGGAGAAGCGCGCTGAAGATGCCCATAGAGTCTTTGCGCAGCTCAAAGTCAAGAGCAGATTGATTGGCCACGATGGAGTACAGGAGATCCGAAGAATAGGCCTCCTGGGCGAGGAGCGCGATGCTGTCCGGGGATGGCTCAGTGTTGCCGTCGCCCTGGAGAAGCACTTTCAATTGACCGATGTAGCGAACAATCTCATCGAGGGTCTATGCAACAGATTAGCAGCTGCTCGAATCACTTGTCTGAGCATCGCAGAACCCGCTGCGCACCTTCTTTTTGTCCTGGCCATGCTCCAGCTTCCTCAGCGAGTCTTTCAGCGCACGAACAAGCTCCTGAGGCGACTTTTGGCGACTCGAACGAGAAAACAAGAAAGCCATGTTGGCAGTAACCGCGAAAGAAACAAGATCTTCTAAATCAAACGAGGAGCTGAACTGATTCGTGTGCAAAAACGACCAGGCTGTGTGTATAAAGCGCTTTATTTGGTGGACAATGAGCCCCAGAGGCGGTGACTCTCGTCGCCCGGCCAACCGCTGCGGCTCAGTATTGTTTACATTTTTGCTTGAGGATTTCAGTATGCTACATTCTCTGCATTCTTTGCAAGCTCTGATTATCTCCGCTATTGTGTGGGCTTTGGCTAGCAGGGAGTGCGGATCTGGGATGAAGATAGAGAAGCGTGTGAAGGAAGAATAGTGCGATGGGACGTAGTTGGGTGATGAAGTAGCGGCAGACACATGGAGATATCAGCGCAGCCAGATATCTCGATCAGAACACAGCTATTAACGCCAATGCTCAGTCATTCTTATTAATTCTCTGAAGAGTGACTGTTTCTGGCGTTCCACTTCACAGTTCGCCTTTCTGGCTGAAAGAATGCTGGCTGAGCGCTGGCTTCGACTGCCGCGTAAGACTGCGCAGAGCAGCTCTGCTTCACGAACGCGCCATCCTGCACTTATCCAGAGCACAGCAGCTTCTACAACAACGCGCTAATCTACCCACAGACATAAAGCAATTTCTCAAATCTAGTCCCTGCTAATTACTATTGCTACAAACACACGGCAGCTTCAATCGAACTCCGTCCGTAAACAGAGGGGCTCGTGTTTCCAAAGCGCGCCGCATACCGGGAACCCCTTCGGCTTTCCGCCAACCTCCTCCCAAACGTCAAATCGTTTTTATTTTCTTGCTGAGCGACGATATTGACCGGGTTCGAGGTCGCAGCTGCCTCGGAAGACCAAACCATGTCTTTTTAGAGCATTCACCGAAGCACCTCGTCCGTCTTCCTGGCAACTAATGAACAAAGCCACGCGTAGGACTCCTTTGTTGTGGACAGACGACCCTTGCTCGTCGCTGTGTGGACTGCGTGCTAACCTGCTCTTCCAGATCGTCCGTCGTCGGCCACGACTCAGGCTCATTCCAGCCGCATCCTGGACACAGATTCATCATTGTAAGTGTGTCTGTGAACCTCCTCCTCCGGCGCCTGCTGCTAACCTGAAATAGTGCGCTCGACGAGCCGCGACCGCGCTCCTCAGCAACGCCCGATATGTCACCATTGACCGACTCTCCAACACATCTTCGCGTCTCTGCTGATCCAGTTCTGGATGAAATCTCAAATGCACGCGCGAAGGCGTCTACACCGCCTCCAACTGCTCCTGCGCAGTCACCTACGACCCCTGCTACACCTACTTCCCGTCTTCGCAACAACACATCATCACCCCGGTATCGGTCGCCTCGAAACGTGGTAAAACGAAAAACACCGCTCTCACCCTTCAACAAAGAACATGAAACGCCTACTAACCCGCCATCTTCACCATTTCCTTGGTCGTTCCCAACAGAAGAGCAAGCACAGTTCAGTTCACCACCTCCTGCTTGCTCTCCTCTCATCACGAGAAATGCTCTTCAAAATGATCATATAGACACTATTAATGACCAGGATACGGCGGCTGCAGCAATTCCGATACAGTATAACACAAAGGGTCAGATAATTGGCATAACACCCGCTCGTTTAGTCATTCATTTGACTCGTCCCGAAGCACTCGACTACAACATGCTTTCTGACGTGTTTTTGTGCTACCGACAATTTATTTCTCCCCACGATCTACTTAGACTCTTAGGTGAACGGTTCAAGTGGGCAATGAGCCGAATAAGTGATACAGGCCGCGTCATCAGACTACGAACGTTTGTGGTGTTGAGACACTGGCTTCTCAATTACTTTGCACATGATTTTGTTCCATCATTTAAACTACGCAAAGAATTCGTGTCGTTAGTCAATGGCTTCTGTCGTTATGGTAAGATTCGTTCTTCAAATGGCGATAGACGGCTTTTAGGCGAGCTGAAGCGATGCTGGATCAAATTGTGCTGTCTCTATTGGGACTTTCCTAAAGGACTATACAGTCCAGAATTTCTTGAGCTGTTGTCAGATCAATGTTTTGACGAAGTCCTGCATCCTGGAGGGTCACTTGGCTCTAGGCATATTGAAGTCAATAAAAAACCGGAGGCACCACTACAAGAGCAGTCAAAGAGCCCACAGCTTTTGGCGGAGCCTATCCTGACAACCACCATTGGATATTCCTCGCCTATTTTACAGCGGTTGGCTATTCAGCCAACCAGAGAAACGAGGGACTCAAGAGCAGACAGATCAGGGGAATATACCTCGTCAGTAATGCTATCAGTACCATCTCTGAGCACAGGATCTATGGTCTCCTCAAGCGAACCCTGTACACCGCTGGATATGCACGACAGTGATAACCCTCCCTGGGGATCTTTAGTTCGTGGCGATGGAATGCTTATTATTCCAACTGACGATCAAGCCATTGTCACTGCAATCATTCCACCTTCGCCAACGCTATCGTCACTGGAGGATCTCGATTTTAAAGAAGAAGCGTTCCCTCCGCTTGATGAGCCAAAGCACAGTCGCAATATTTTCAAATCCCTCAAAAGAATCATAAAAAGATCACGTGGCTCAGAAGGACTATTATCACCTCAACTGACAACTTACGACACGCGCTGCTCAATAATGAGTGGTCCGCAAGAGTCAGTAAATTACAACGAAGAAGAAGGACTGGAGGTTCGGATAGATATCTTGGCTGCTAGTGTGGTCGACAACTATAAACAACTCATATCGCAGTCTCAACCTTTAGCACACGAGAACGAGTCAACCTCAAATGATAATGATTTGTTTCCAGCCGTGGGTCTAGGTGTTCAAAACTCTGAAATTTTAGAGATGATTCGACAGTCCCCAGAACGGCGAATACGCACAGCTTGTTACGATGGACTTGACGCCGAAAGTTTTCATGGTTTTGGGTATAGCGCTGAAAATACTCAAAATAGTTTTGCTCTCAGTTCTGCAGAGCAAGATCGCATTGAAGGGCAACTATCAATGCCTAACAACAGACCTGGGCTACCACGACGAGTATTGACCTATGATAAGGAGGGTCCATCCTATGATAGATTAGAAAGGCGTCGAAGCTCTCTCTTGCGTTTTCCCGACTACTCTTTGTCCCAATCGCATGAAGACGAGCAGTTGAGCTCAAGTCTTGGAGATATGCCTATGCGCCGAGGGCTGCAAAGACAGGCTGGCGTGGGAGACCTAAGAGGTGGAGACTTGCCAATCCATCAACATGCTAAGTCGTCTTCCTCGTCGTCGCTTGGAGGCTCACTTTTTAACGCCGATGCAAGATCTTATCACCTTCAATCATCCAATCCTACCAGTTCGCCTCATCCCTCGTCATTAATTAACGGTGAAACTCCTTCAATTTCGTCTTCACGAAATAGATATCGGGATTCTTATAATGGCTTCATTGGGATTCCTGGTATTCCTGATGAGATGGCTCGAGAACTGATGAAGCTTGCAGAGATATCTGAAGAGGAACCGGCGGCGACTGAAGAGGAGGCCCTAGAACGAACTTTGGCAAAATTGGAAGGTAGGGAAATTACCGGTGACGATGTTGATCCTCAAGTGAAACAGTCGCTGGAGAATAGCACTGATTCTGCAAGTGTTGGCGGGCACAGTTCGATCTCACCTCATAAATTACGAGGAAGTGAACGAAATGCATGGTTTGTTGACACTAGCTCTATCTCTATTCCTGGCTCTGTTCCTATGCAAAAGGACAATCCAGGGGGTGTTTCAGCAGCGACATATCATGATGGCAATACGGCTGACCACAGCATTGAAGAGGAAGACACATGTCCTCTATTTGTAGAGGAAACTTCAATCAGAAGCCACGATCGATCTTCGTTATCAAGCTATGCCGAAAGCTATCAATCTAGCACAGTATCTCTCCGAATTCACTTGCCTTTTATTTTGAAATACCGAGCACGCGATCTTGCGGAGCAGTTCACTTTAATTGATCGTGATGCGCTGGCTGAGGTTGACTGGAAAGAACTTGTTGAACTACGCTGGCGTCAAAATGTCGCCGCTGTTCAGGATTGGTATTCATTTATAACCTCAGAGGGCAGTCGAGGTGTCGAGCTGATTATTACTCGCTTTAATTTGATGACGTCTTGGGTTACATCTGAGATTTTGCTTACACGTGCATTGAACGAGCGTGTGCAAACAATTCAGAAGTTCATCCATATTGCTGCCTATTCGCGCAAATTGCAAAATTACTCTACCTTTATGCAAATTACCTTATCTCTGGCGTCGCCTATTGTGCAACGATTGACAAGGACGTGGGAGATGTTGCCAAATGAGGACAGGCAGCTGTTTCACGAATTAGAAGAAATTGCCTCGCCATTGCGAAATTTCAAAAACTTGAGATTGGAGATTGAGAGAGCAGATACTACGAAAGGCTGTATTCCATTTATTGGTAGGTTTCCCTAGCTGGTGCGTGCAAGTCATCTAAGTGCTAATGAATTATGTAGGAATATATTTGTCAGATCTTACTTTCAATGCTCAGCGACCAGCGTATGCAAAAGCTCCGGCATCACCTCGCGATAGTCTCTACAGTGCTGATGATAGCACTAATGACCAAGAGCCTGATGTGTTCGGGATTAATAAGGTCCAAGATCAAGCCTCGGCTGCTACCGACAGATCATCTGTTGGCCAATTGATAAATCTTGATCGGTATTTGACTTCATCTCGAATCATTAAGAAGCTTTTGACATGTGTTAGTTCAGCTTCAGCATACGATAAACGTCTTCATCAGACTCCGGATATTCTTTCAAGATGTTTGTTTGTATCTTGTCTTGATGATGCGGAGATTGACGAATGTTATCGTTTACTAGATGAGCCATGATGTCGAAAGCCGCTTTATATGTAAATTATTACGACAGGGAGAAAAATAGATAGATGTGAGGAAGTGTGGATTTGCTGATGAGGTGTTAAGAAGACGAGAAGTTGTGGGTTATTGATTGAATTTTTATTTTAGATGTACGTTATGCTTTTATATATGGCGCTTGTGGGGTTTAATGCATTTTTGTTCATTTTTATTCATATATCTATATATTATTCTAATTATCAAAAATGGATTTTATAGAACACAAAAGAACAACTTTTATAAATCATTTGCGGTTCAAGCTCTATCGCATCATATAGGTCTGCTTAATTTGTCGCTTACCACCATTCAATTCTAGAGATATAGCATATTCTCTGCTATTAACCTGCCGCTTAGCATATGAAATTGTTCCACTAAGCTCAGAGACACCATCCGGAATAGGCAATGGAGTGTTAAAGAGTAAAGCGGCACTGCGCCAATGCGTGAATTTAGGACCCCAAGGACCGGTGGTGAATCCCAGGCTGCCGTTGCCGGGTTTGAAAGATTCGGCACGAGCGTCGGAGGGGATTAATTCTGATCGAGAACGGACGAAGAACGTGTCAAAGTAAATGACGAGACCGTCAAGGACTCCGTCAAAGCCTGATTCACGACTGTTTAGAGTAATCTTGAAAGGCGACGTAAATTCAAGATCGGCGACGGTGACGGTGTGTAAGGGAAGAGTACTGAAGATAGTAGGCTCGCTAGCGATCGAGGAAGGCCTAAAATTTTCGATAATTACGTCGTCGAAGATTCGAGGTTTCATTGCGCTCATTTTGAAGCCGTAAATATCGTTCCAGAAGTTTACCTTATCGTTGATAAATTCGGGATCGCGAATTCCAGCAACCAGTAGTCGGCACTCAGCTGGCGCCATGAGACCTTCTGGAGCGAGATATTTGTCGCGAGCGTTGAGAACAGAATCGAGCATGGCTTCGTAGAGAAGAGCATAGCCCATCCATTCAGAAATGATAATATCAACCTTAGGCACAGGCAATTGGATTTCCTCAACTTTTCCGCGATAGCACTGCACAATTTTCTCAAGGCCGTTTTCGAAAACGTTAGCAATAGCTTTCTCAATAATATCAGAATTATCAACAGCAAAGACTTTTTTGGCACCGGCTTTCGCAGCAAACATTGAAAGAATTCCAGTACCACATCCGACATCTAAAACAATTTTATCTTTGAAGATATCTTTGTTGTCATAAATGCTATCGCGGTATGATTCAGTACGAATAGTGTCTTTGAGCATGATCTCGTGGATCTCGTTGTAGGCGTACGACTCAAAGTAGTGATCATCGTTTGTGTGCTTCTTTCCTTGTCTCCGGCGGCGTCGTCGACTCTTTTCAGGAGCGCTATCGCTGCTAGAATCGCTGTTGGAACTCTCGTCAGCGTTGTCAGAGCCCACGTCTCGGTTCAAGATGGTGCGCACAATATCTTTGTACTCGTCAAATTGAAGCTGTAGGTTATTCAATTGAGTCTGAAGACTTTTTGCCTTTTCGGTGCTTTCTTTGGCAATTTGTTGAAGTTGCTCTTTTTCGTATACAACGTCAGCATCTTCTTCTTCGTCGGCTGAATCCTCGTCTTGAATGCCAAAGAGCAACGCATCGTCCTCCATCACGGGCTTCAAGTACTGACTATCTTCTAGGAACAGTTCAGGTCGGTTAAGTTCTGGAGTCTTGCTTTGCTGTACTTGCGAGCGGATATAGTTCACAAGCTTTAGCTTTCCAAAAAAATCCAGTCCTATATAATACAGAATATTAGACAAATATTCAAAAAGCAGATCCAATATAAAGACACCAACCTAGTCCTCGTCGAAGTTTGTTATAATCAAAGCTGTGATCTTCAGCACAATGACTCCATACCGCATCAGCGTCATCAAAGGTCAATTCACAAAACAAGCAGACCGGTCTTGTTTCATCGTCGTTCGTCCAATCTGAAGCTGATTCGAGCTCATTTTCTTTGATAAGATCCTCAAAGTCCTCGATCTCGGACTCAATATCTTCAACTGGCTCCGTCTCTGCCTTTTTGACCTCCTCCAAAGGCTCTGAAGTATTTAACAAGTCTGCCATATTCAAGATCTCAATTCTGAATTAGAATACAGTAAACTTGACAAGAAATGGTGGGATAGCAGACAGCTTTTCAGTTTCTTCAGTCAAAAAAATCTTTTTTTTTTTGCAGAGCTCCTTTGTTTAAGGTTTACTTTGGGAAGGTGGATTTACGGCTCATCGCGTGAGCCTCACGCTCGAGAACTCCCAACAGCACTCGATTGGAATCCAGTCTGCAGCTGTGTACTGCTATCGCACATTATAATAGGACGATTAAACAGAGAAAATAGACTGTCAAAATAGGATCAGAGTGCTGTGGATTATTTGAATGCACGCTTTGATATTGGTTCGAGAACAGAATGCCGTACTTCAGTAGTACTCGCCATCACTCGGTGCCCGCTACTCTCCGCAGCTCAGTCCAGGCAAGCAGCAATAATCGAGTTGTATCGGTATTGAGAGATCCAGTCGGGGCGGGTCCTTATCACAGTACGATGATGTATCCGCCTAATGCTATAATGGTGAGGAAAAGGACCGCGTTGCCGGCTGCGAATCTAGATGGTGGTATGAATCAGCGAAGGAACGCAACGACGACATCTTCTATGGCTACCACCATTGCTGCTCTTCCGCAATATTTCCCTGGAAAGGAAAGTAATGTCATTGCACAATATATCACTCCGCCGCGATTGCCTTCAATGATTCCATTTGAATCTCCCAGGATCATGACGAAACAGCGAAGATCTGTACACGATCAGTCTCGAAAGACTTCAGTGGCGAGTCTAGATGACGAAACGATGATGCAAATTCAAAATACTGTATTCCAGCTTAAGATATATCTGCTTCTTATGAAGCTTGTTGTTTGTGCTAGCTCGTTCTTTTACAGCTTTGGTCTGGGAATTGGTGTTTCTTTGTCAGGAATCTACTTTCTGTTTCGATATATTCTGCAAAACGGTCTACTAAATGTCTATGCTTTTAGCTTCATATTCGGACACTCGATTTGTGAAAAACTTCCTAATCATCCTGCTGCGCAAGAATTTTTCATTCGAGCTTCTTCCTCAAATAATCTGTTGCCGGCATTTCGTTTTCAAGCCCGTAATGCCTTTCCTCCGCAGCATTCGAAAGACAATTCAATGGGACACAGAAGAACTTCTGTATTACCAGATCAACTTCGCGTCGTGAGTACTCAACTAGGGTCGATGAGCCCTGTCAACCCTTCTTTGTCTGTTTAATATCTTTTGTCTACTTTCAACTGCGCGATATGTCGTGCATCCTCGACTGCATCCTTTTTAAATCAATAGCTGAATTGAGGTATATGGACTACTAAAATATATTTATTGCTGCCAATTTTTTTTCTATTTATAAATGAATTCCCGTTTAATAGCACTCTGGACACTCAAAAAGTTAGCAAAAAAATAGAAACCAGGACACCTACGATTCCAGCGTGGTCTCCATCCGCAGTACTAAGTTGGCCTAAAGGAGGCTTTACTAGAGTTGATCAGAGCCACAGGCCTGCGATGCAAGCGTGGGTTTGTAAATCTGCAACTCGCCTTCCTATTTAGGCAGGTCAATCATACATTGGTAGGGCTTTGTTATGACGCCAGTAAATTCAGTTTCCAAAGCACCACTTATTATTTTATTATAACAAACTACTGAGGTAATGACAGTAAACAGGAGGATGGTACTTGTCTTCTTGTTTGGAAGAATCAGTAAACTGCTCAATGAGTTAACTTACTTATGTACAGCTCAACTCTGCGATTTCTGATTTAAATGTGAATATCTTTTAAAAAAACAGCTAAATTCGCGCTTTAAATTTGCTATTTAGGTTTTAAGAGGCTTTGGCTTACGGTAGAGGTTATAATATGTGTCTTGGAGAAGCTCGAGGCGCCTACTTATCAGCACCATGATCACCATATTTGACGTGATATTGAGCCCGATATGAATAAGCAAATCATTTCAATGGCTAATTAGTCCTGAAATGCATTTATTATTTTTGAATCTAGCTGTTGTGGCTGTAGAGACGCTTTTTTAGAAATGCTGCGCGATTGCAAATTCACAGAGGTCTTCGCGCTGTTTCCTCTGTAATATTCATCCTAAAAATTAAAAAAATATATACTAAAATATGCATATTATTTTAGTGTATAGATTTCTACTATTCATCGATCAACTAGGTCGAATCAACTTGCTCGGACAGCAGCTCAAGAAGTACATGTTGTAATGGTCATCAGCAAGATCATGGTTTCGTACTATGCTAGCTTTTTTAAGGATTAGTTTCTTGAAGAGTTGGATGAATTGGCTGCGAGTTGCAAGTTTGAGAATTGCATGACGAGGGATCCGTTGAATGAGGTGTTGAGAGCGGATACGGCACTTGATCACGAGTAGTTAGACAGTCTGAGATCCTGTTTGCTTCAAATATAATATTGGTAATGATATTGTATTAAGCTAATGCTCATGCTTAACGTGGAACTCTATAAAAAATGCAAAAAAGTTATCGATTCTCAGACATGATATCAACAACAGTAATATCATTCTCAGCATCAAGTCTCGACCATCCCTGAATCTGACCCCCGGCAACAAGATATCCCTTAGTAACAGTCTTTGTCTCCGAATCCACGACCTCACTACTCTCAGTGCGAACAAGACCCTCATCTTGGTCTCCGGTGACGTCGGAGAGCGTGAGACCGTGGTCGCGTAGGAACTCGACGCAGCCTGCGACGTTCATGTTCATTACTGCGGTCTGGGTTTCGAATGTGCATTCGGGTAGTTTAAATGCGTATTTCGTAAGACTGGGGAACAGGAGCGCAAAGTCGCTTTGCGAGTGGTGAACGGAGGGCTTTGTGAGGAACAAATGGACTTTCTCGGTTTTCGGTCGGATATCCTCCGGCACAGCAGAGTTTGTAAGGAGCTGATAAACAAGTTTCATGTTTGACGGCCACGCGTAGAAAGATTGCGACATGTTTGCGATAGACGGCACGCTCAACGGGACAGCCTGGAGCTGGTAGACAGGGAGCAACCAAGGATCAAGCAGCACGACGGCAAGAGCAGGCTGTGGCCGCATAAACATGTCATTAGGATCGATATCAGGCACGGGGATTGCAGCGGGGATTTTTTCCTCACCAGTCGGGTTCGACTTTGCGGCCGTGGTCTCGCGTTCGAAAAGGAAGTCGAGGAGATGGTGAACTCCCTTGACGACAGCCACTGAAGTCGCAGCGCCAAAGCTGTGACCGGTATAGACTACCTTGGTGACGTCTATATCGACAAAGTCCCAGTTAAACTCCACTGTGTCTGAATCCATGGGTGTGAGGTCAATCTTCTGCTCTAAAAGCACTTTCACAATCGATACAATCTCCCTAACTCGCTGCACAAGCTGAAAAGTCCGTAAAATCCGCGCAGTCTCGTTAACTTCCATCATTCTTCGATAGGCAATCTCTTTATACACAGGTTTTTCGCCGGAAGCAGAAAAGTCGCGGACGTATGACATCGGAGCTGACATGTCTCTGTGTTCAGGCACTACAACGACCATTCCATGCGACGCCATCGATCCGCAGAACTGTGAATACGCATTACGAGTTCCGCCAAGTCCATGAGAAAAGACTGCAACCGGCCATTTATAATCTCCAGGCGGAGAGAGAAGAGGCATGTTTGAGAGGCAGGAAAGCGCTGCGTCGGTGACGTAGGGCACTCGCGAGAGAAGAGATCCCAGAGCAGATGATCTTCCTAGAAACTGCACATAATCTGTTCAAGTAAGCTTCCACTGCTCTAATCAGCAAACAGTAAACATAACATACGCTTGATGTAAGCCCGGTTCCCGCCTGGAAACCAGTACGGATGCTCATAACTCTTTCCCTGCTCCTTTCTCGCCGGATAAAACACCCTGAACAGCAAAGTCTCCACAGAAGTTCCTATTCCATCGTATTTCTCTGGCCACGGTGCAGGAATCTCAATCTCAACAGAGCCAACTGTGAATGGACCTGGATACGCCGGCAGCTGAGGCGTCAGATATTTCGACGCTGATCCGAGCATTGTCTGCGTTTTCTTGCAACCTTTGAACCCTGTTTTTGAATATACAAAATACCACAGGCTGTTCTATCTCCAACACAATTATCACGTCTTTACTGCAAAAAAAAAACAAGCAACTTCTAAGAGAGAGAAGATGCTCTCGTGCCTGGATTTTCCGGAAGAAGTTCAAAGCAGTGGCGGACGCGCGGCTCAGGTGGTCAGTACCGAGGCTATTACGTTATAGTTGAGTGGCTATTAGTAATATGTGTTAATGTACAATTAATTGGATATATTAGAATGGAGTGACTATAGGAATTGTAGATGTAAGCGATAATGTGTGTTGTGTCGTGTGTGAGGATGGGTGGATACTACCATTTGCATGTGTCTGTTGCTAATTGTATGCTGGTTTTATGTAATTGAATGCAGTTGTATCTGATTACTGTAATGAGATAATCTATTAATATGGTATTTACATCAATTCATGCTCTAAAGAGAACAAATATAGTAAGCAGATATCTACTGGCACATAGAGATGTAATACTCAGCACCCATGATTCCCTTCTCGTTTCTCACAAAACGACCCTTTCCAATGAAATACTTGTTGTTCACCCATCCTTCCTTTGGCGCATCAGTCTCGATAATTGGCTTGATAAAGAACTCAGTTTCGCCAAACTCCATATGCGAGCCAGTTCCAGCAAAGATTGCATTCATCGCAGGTGTAGGCTTGGTGTATCCCTCGTAGTGAATATACACTCCGTGTCCGTCCTCGGTCTCTGCGCGAAGACGAACGTCAAGAGTGAGAACATTGTCATCGGAAAGAAACAACCAGTTGGTGCCGGACTTGATCTTGATGTTGAAGGGGTAGTGGTCGTCGGTGGAGTCGCAGTATCCTTCGTGGATTTGCACAAAGACTATAGACATATTAGTCATCTTCACAATTACCATTCAACTGCATTCATTCAGTCTAATAACATACTGCGCTTGCCGGGTCTGCCGTTCTCAAAGGTGCTCACGACCTCGCTGTTTTCGGCGTTGATATAAAGATGAAAGACAGGCTTGAAGATAGGATAAGAAGTCATCGTGGCAGATAAGATAAGATAAACAATTCAATCACTCTAGAAGTACTCAAATTACTATAACAGTTGAATTGCTATAAAGATAACAGTACAAAACTCTTATCAGAATCGATATCGTCGATAAATTTCCTGTCTGGGCGAATTAGAATTTGTTCTGGTTCCCAAAGCGCTAAACACTGTCTTTCTTTGTTTACATCTTTCCTTTTTACTCTTAACTCCATGATTCAGCAATAAACAATTGTTATCAATTACTTTTAACAAATCTATAACAATTCATACTCCTTAATTGTATTTATGTACTCTTCTTGCTCCAATCCATTTGTCTGCTCTATCTCCGGTACTATATAATCATTATGTAATTTCACGTGACTACTTACGTGCAACAGACTCTTCGTGCGGCTCCTTGGGACTGGGAGTTAATCGAAACAAAAATTTTGCTGCCTCTCTACAAATACACTTCCTCAGTTGAATATCAGAACTTGAGAAAGATGATGACGGATCAGCAGCAAAGAAGTCAGCATCGGAAGCGCAGTAAGCATTCGAATAGAGAAGGATGGAAGCTGTCTGCGTCGCGCGGTGGACAACTTGTCAGTGTTGCGCCTGTTTTCTCTGAAAATCATCGGTATTTATAGAACTTATATTTCTTTGTTGAAGTTGTGGCCATTAATGTAGTTTTGGTAGATATATTGCGATTCTTACAGCGACAGAGATTAGACTGTATGAGTTCTTGACGCGGAAATGTGTGGCGCGAACAGCAGTTCTTGACGCTACTTCGGCAGTTGATCTCGTGCTTGATTCTGGCCTCACTGCCGAAGGATATCCCCAGTTATGGCTGGCAAAAAGAAATGGAATTGTACAGTTTATCGACTGGAAAGAGGATAAGGATACAGCGGTTGATTTCACAAAGAATGGCGTGACGAGGATACACAAGATCATTGACGTTCTGGAGGAAGGAAAAGTGTTTGTCCTCGTCGCCTCTCGTGGCAACAAAGATCACAGTAAGTTCTTCTTGATAGTATTATAATGTCCTGCTAACAAACAGACCTTGCTATTGTACGCTGCTCCCTCGAATCGGAAGATGAATGCGACGTTTTGCTAGAAGTCCGCGACGTCAACCTCCTCTCTCTTTCGCAATCTCGTTCGCATTTCATACTCCAATCCTCCAGCCGTAGCCAGCAAGCCGAGGAACTAACAATGGGAAAGTTTTCGGATCTCGAATCGAAATTGTCGGTGGTTAGTACCCAGGTTCAGAGACAGCGGATTTCGACTACGATCGCTATCTCAGACTCAGGCATTGCTGCCCTTGGCAGCGCATCTGGTGTCATTGATCTTTATTACCCAGTGGTCGATCCTGAAGCTTCTGAGGAGAAACTAGCAAAGGAAATATCATACAGAGACCTTGAGACAAAGACATACATGATCCGTTCATTCAAATGGCATTTGTCACCTGTCCGTGCTCTTTCATTTTCCCTCGACGGTAACTACCTGCTCTCAGGAGGAAACGAGAAAGTCCTTTTGTTTTGGCAGTTAGATACTAGCAACGTACAATTTCTACCCCGTCTCCCCGGCATCATCACCAACATCGTTGTAGACAATACCTCAACAACGTACGCAGTCACTCTCGGCGAGAATTACGACGATATTGTTGTGTTTGCAGCAACTGATCTTGACGCGCGGTTACATATCTCAAGCGCAAAACCATACTTTCCTACTCTCCCACCACTGTCAGACTCGATCTCGAATAGTGGGACGATGTTGACTTCGTCGTCATTGCGATTGGCGAATTCGTCAAAACTTTCGGAACAAGCAAAGACGGCTGTGAATGCGATTGCGAAAGCGGGTCCCACTGCTATTCCGAATTACTCGCTGTTTCCGTCTGCGCTGCATAGTATTTCTGCGTCGGCGGCACCGTATTGGTATTTCTCGACCGGTCAGGGCGCGCAGCTGCAGATCTATGATGCTGCTAAAGGCGAACAAGTTGGAACTCACGTGGTCGCTAGATCATTGCAGACCGGTAAAGTCCTGTTTGAAGACGCAATCACGGATCCCGCTATCTCACAACTAGCTATCAGCGCTGCAAGTGACTGGATGGCGACTGTTGATCAGACTACGACGCAGCCGATTGATGGTTTGCTTTCGGGCAATGATGTCGGCATCGCGCTGAAGTTCTGGGCTGCGGCAGAGTCGAACTCCGAGCAAGAATCAGTCAGCTGGAGCATGGCGACTCGTGTTCGCGCACCGATGGGTGTTAATGTTCCCGTGGCTGCATTAGCTTCTGCACCAGCGACGTTTCATAATGGACACGCGTTCGTGACGGCTTGTCACGGAGGCGGCGTCCGGCTTTGGCGACCGAGATATCCAAAGGTTAATAAAGCGAGACAGATTGAGTGGTCAGCGCGCCATATTATCGAGCCTAGTTACGCGACTATGATTGCGCGCTCGTCAATTTCGTACGACGCTCAGGAAGAAACAGAAGAGTTGGATGAAGTCGTGCTGAGTTGGGCTGCCGACGGGTCGGTTCTCGTGATGGGGATTGGGTCGTTGATTCATGTGATTTCGGTGCCGATGAACGCGTCAGGAAAGTTTGAAATTGTGCGTACATTACCTGGAATTGTCGAAGGTCCGATTCGCGGTGTAGGAGTTCTCGAGTCCTCAATTATCGCGCTTTCGCAGTCTCGCATCACGTCGTTTGATATCCTGCAAGGCAAGATCGCGTGGTCCGCAGAAATCGGATACACTCCCAAATCCTCAACATCCCTAATCGCATTCGGATCCGCCGATTTATTCGCAATCGCAGTAAACCATATTGTCACTCGCGACCGTGTTCGCTCGATCGTGGCAAACTTGTATATCTTTTCTGTGGCGTCGAATTTGCCGGTTCATGTGCTTGTGCATCCGAGACCGATTGCTGCTGTGCATGCGTTGTCGGGTGGTGTAAGACAACGGTTTACCTTTATCGATACGGATAAACTTGTGTATGTGATTTCGCCGCCAGAGTCGGTCAAGACGAGCAAACGCCAGTCGTCAGCTGTAGTAGCTATGCTCGCTGAGGACGCAACTGAAGAGGAGTCTACTGAACCAGTTGGCATCACGGCAATCATGCATCCAACTACCGGCAAGTTCACAATCCCTGATGACCAACGCGCTGCTGAGTCTTCTCTCGACACGACCGCCACACGAGAGAATATCGTGTTGCCGCCGAGTATCGTTGACGAGGTGTTTACAAAGTATTCAGTGGGCAATTTGGACAGAGTGTTTGATAAGTTGTTGACTGTTATTGGAAGTAAAGAGGTATAGAGATTGCAATGTATATTAGAAAAGTTAGCAATAGATTCAGTTACAATTAATCAGAGGCCCATTTATATCACAGCAAACAGCAATGCAGTATTAAGCAGGAAATACAAGACTATACTCGACATTCAACGCAGCAAACATCATCTCCATCGTAAACTCTTCTGCACGAGTCTCATTATCTTGATTGTCCTCAACGCTTTTTTTCGTGGCTGAAGAGATATCGTAGTCGTATTCGTCGCGAAGACGGTTATATTCGAATTCAACTACTTCTTCGATTCGCTTTCGCCGTTCTTCGGATTCATCATCGTCATCGTCGACGTCGTTAAAACTGCGTTTTTTGGTACGTCGGTTGAATTCGGAAACACCGCCCATTTTAAGAACTCGCGTCTGTGCAATCTCGAATAAGTAGATAGCAGCTTTTTGTGATGCAGTGCGCCATTTCTCTGTAAGCATTACGAGAGACTCTTCTTTACTGATAACCTGTCCTGAAGAAAGAGTCACGGCTGCGGATTCATGTTTAGAAGCTTGTGAGATTTGTTGTAAACGTGTGCGAAGATGACGAAGTGTTAGATCAAGTGAAGATTCTTGTTTTAGTAGAATTGGATCTACTGTTTTGCGTTCTATTCTAGTTAGTATTATTATATAAGAGAAGACGATAGGAAAGCACCATTGCTTAGTTTTAGAAATTTCTCCCGGAATTTGCTGCTCTTTGCGAGCTCTTCGTCGCCGTTCACTAACCAACTCGTTCTATCCTCTTTCTTCCATTCAGGTGATGAACTATCTGTAAACAACCGTTCTCGTGACTCAAATCCAGGACTTTCAAGAGACAAAGATGTCTCGCGAAGATCGTATTGTGTCTTCTTAAGCGGTGATTTGAATGGTTGCTGAAGAACAAGCGTACCATTCGTTTGTTTATATTTCACAGGCGTCATCGGCGCTGAATACGACATCGCTCTCTTTACTCTCTTTCTTAGCCGACTAGTGTCTTGTGTATGTGATGATGTGAGTGTGGGGAGTGCGTGTTACAGAGACGCGTAGTCTTTAAAACCACGCGTTTAAGTTTTGAGATGAGCTGGGTTTAAAGCCGCACGATGAAACTTTAAAAATGTTTTGTCTTTGCTCTGAGATCATCAGCACTGAAAGCACAACAATACATTAAAGAGTAAATAAAGAGTACAGAAGAGAAAAGAAGATGGGATTGAGTGTGTTTAAAGAGCAGAATGGGTTTATTTCTAGAAATTTGAGCTCAGTTTTGTATCCCAAAGAGTATATTTACACGATCAACGCGGTGAGTACGAATCAGGTAATTTCATCGTTATCTGACCGTTCATTGCGAATATTCGACATTTCACGATCAGAACAAGTCTCAGAAACCGAAAAGATTGTAAATGCGCATTCTGGGAATATCAGTGGAGTTGCTGTGACTGGAAAGAGTGGAGTTGTTAGTTGTGGCGAAGATGGAGTTGTGAAGTTGTGGGATTTACGGACGAAGAAAGCAGTTTCGACATTATCAAATGGTATTTTTCCTTTATTTCTTCTAATAACAATTATACTAATGAAGATGTAGGATCGACTCCTTTATTATCAATTGCGTATTCAGCACTCACAAATACAATCGCAGTCGGAACAGAACTCCAATCTCAAGACGCCTCCGTCTTCCTCTACGACCTGCGTTCCCCAAACTCGATCCTGCGCACATATGTTGACTCCCACAACGACGATATCACCGCTCTTGCTTTTCATCCTAGTACAAGACATTCGCTGTTATCAGCCGGTACAGATGCTTTGATTACGCGGTATGACACGAGTATTGCTGACGAAGACGAAGCTGTTGCGCAAGTTATCAATAACGGCGCCTCAGTGCACTTAACCGGCTTCATCAACGACACAATCTTTGCCGCTTCACATATCGAAACGTGGAGTTTATACAGACAAACTAATAAAGACGACGAGTCGGAGACAGAACGCGAAGGCGATCGAAAGGAGTTTGGCGATGTCAGAGAAAGCTGGGGATGCGAATATATTATTGATGTGAACGCGCAAAGTGGATATGTCGCCGTGGGAAGCAATTCTACGAAAAGACTTGCACTGATTGAAATGAACCAGGGAGATATATTTTCATCTAACAGGATCGAATTTGACGGCGCACACGACGAAGAAGTCGTGCGGTGTGTGTATGTCGACGAGAATCATGGACTTGTCTTGACTGGCGGAGAAGATGGTGTTGTTAAATCCTGGAGTATTCCAAAGAAAGTGGATGATGGATGGCAGGAGAGCAAAAGAGTGCACAAGCACAAGCACAAACACAAACACAGAGAGGACAAGAAAGACAAGAAGGAGAAGAGATTCAAGCCTTATTAGTACTCGTTCTATACTATTGATGGATATAGTCATATAATGACCAGATTCTATAGGGCTTTCAACATCCACCACTTCTCAATCCTCGATACATATCTTAAAACTACACTATCAACACATAAAAGACAATAATCTCTAAATAATCACTTTTCTATAACCATAATATACTCCAACAATAATTACTAAATAGTATGCAATAGGGCTGAACACGTGATCCCAGACTCGAAGTTGTTCACGCTCCTCCTCTGCATATCATCATCATCAACACAGCGGCCAACACATACAGCAGTATATTATAACAGCACAAGAATAGAAATGTCGATAGACATAAACTGGGACTCGCTGGGTCCAACAGAACACTCTCGACTATCCAACAACATCCGCGACTTTCTCCATCAACAATTCCAAAACATACCATTACCATCTTACATCGCGAACGTGAACGTGCTCGCCTTTGACCTGGGCTCGACTGCGCCTGAATTGGAGATCAGACATATTGGAGATCCGTATCCGGAGTTTTACGAGTCTGAAGAGGAGCATACTGATCCGCAACAACAACAACAACAACAGCAGCAGCAGCAGCAGCAGCAGGAAGGACAGCTAAAGATCCATTCGCCGGCGCCGTCGTATTTGTCTGGATTGGCGTCGCCAATGGGATCGTCTTTGAATATCGGAATGATGAACAGTGCTTCGAATATAAGACTACGGACTCCTGGGTTTACCGCGCCAAACAATACAACACAGCCATCAACAAGCAGCAGCAGCAGCACATCGACAGGACGACCCTTTTTCCACCCGATATTCTCACGTCAACCAATTTTATCACCTCCTTTGCAGAGCTCGTTTCCAAGATTATCAGCAGCGGCATCGTTATCGCCTAGTCGTGCTCTCTCACGACGTAACTCCAACGGCGAAGAAACCACCACCGACTGGCCTGACTTTGAACCCGGCCACAACGCGCCATCATCACTAAGCAGTGAAGAGGATCGTCTAGAAAGCGCAGTTGAAGACGACGACGACGACGACGATGATGATGCAGACGTATCAAGAGGACAAACTGACCCAAGTAATCAGCGACGGTTTCCGAGTTATGCGGCACGGCAAACGGCGAGTAATAGTCCAACACCGGGACATCATCATCATCAACAACAACCTCCTCCGTTTTCTGTTTCTGAAGAGGATCTGCAGTTTTTACTTCATGTGGTGTATAAAGGAGATGTGAGGATAGTGATTACGACTACACTACGACTAAACTACCCAGCTCCAGGATTCCTCACCCTCCCAATCAGATTAACAGTCACCGGCTTTGAAATCGACGCAATGGCTGTTCTGACATATATTTCCCGTCGAATCCATTTTAGTTTCATCTCAGATGTCGGAAGCAGCGGAACTGTCTCTGACGGCGCAGCCATGAGTTCTCCCTCCGCGCGCCATTTTGAGGTGTTGCGAAATATCAAAGTGGAGTCAGAGATAGGAGATCAGGAGGGAAAGGGATCGGTGTTGAAGAATGTAGGGAAAGTTGAGAGATTTGTGTTGGATCGGTTACGTGCGATTGTACGTGATGAATTAGCCTGGCCGGGGTGGATTACCTTTGAGTTTTAATTCTTTTCGCTCATTGAATACGAAGAGAAGTTGATTGTGAAGTGATGATTGCGTGATGAATTAGCCTGAGTTACTCCGATTTCTAGTATTTCCGAGCTAAGAATCTGAAAAAAAAAAAAAGGAAAAGTGGATTAGTAAAAGTGCGCAATGACGGGGTTAGTTAATTTGATTGTAAATATTGGATGGCGTTGGTGTGTATTATCTAGATTAATAGAATGTATATAGATCAGGATACGAGATCAGTAGATGAAGATTACAGACGTGCCCAGGCAGGACCTCTCCGCATGAGATAAGACTTGTCAATATCCCCAACATTCGGAGTTCCAGACAACGCCATACACAACTTCAATTCATCCTCCAAAAACTTCTCGACAAGTTCAACACCATCCTGTCCGTCGTATTTAAGACCCCAGAGAACGGGACGACCGATCCAGACAAAATCGGCACCCAAAGCGAGGGCTTTGAAGATATCAGAGCCACGTCGGACACCACCGTCAACATGCACAGGAATACGTCCTTTAACAGCAGCAACAACCTCAGGAAGCGCATGCAAAGTAGCAAGACACTGGTCGAGCTGTCTGCCACCGTGGTTCGAGACCCAGATGCCGTCTGCGCCAGCAGCGACAGCCGACTCTGCGTCCTCGGCGGTCATAACGCCTTTAAGCCAGACCTGCATGTTGGTGATACTCTTGAGCCATTTGATATCCTCGAACGAGAGCGCGGGATCGATAATATTCGGCTTGACATCGCTGTCAAGAGCTGCGTTTTTGCCGGGTCCTTTGCTCTTGCTTTTCGAGTCGACGGCAAAGTCGATTGGACCGGCGTAGCGTGCACCGGCGAAGTTGCCTGGTTCGGTGCCTGGCGGTAAGGTGAACTTGTTTCGCGACTCTGCAAAGCGCAGACCGAGGAATGGCGAGTCAATGGTGACGAGGACAGCTTTGAAGCCAGCTTTTTCAGCGCGACGAACGAGATCGGCGGAGGTGTCTCTGTTTTTGAAGACGTAAAGCTGGAAGAAGACGAGTGAGTTTCCAGCGACAGTTTTCGCATCTTCGAGAGACGTAGTCGAGTATGAAGAAATAGTCATTGGCCAGTTCTTCGCCTTTGCAGCAGCAGCTGTTGCCAATTCAGCGTCGTGATGCGCCAGTTTGTGCATCGACGACGGAGCAAGTCCACACGGAACAGCAAAATCCAGACCAAACAGCTTCTTCGGCTTTGTGCTCACAGCACCAACGTTTCTCATATAACGCGGTCTAATACGATATTCTTCATACGCAGCTTTGTTCTCTGAAATCGTGATCAAATCGTTTGCTCCTCCGGACCAGAAATCCCAGGTTGTTTTGTCCAGTTTGGAGCGCGCTGCTTGTTCAATATCGTCCACGTTGAGTATCGCCATTCTTTTGTTTTATTCTTTATAGTCTATTAAATACTATATCAATTATACCAAGTGTATTCTAATACAATAAGCACAACTATCAGTATAAATACTATTCAGATGAGATCGAAGCGGAGTCGATTGCGGAGACTCGTCCGAGATGTGCAGGATTTCCTATTTGGGAAGAATTCAAATGATATTATGTAATTTATATGTAATTATACTTGTTCTATTCTTGTTATTGCATTGTTTAGAATATAATTGTTTTTGAATAGGAATTAGAATAGTTGAAGTAGTTGTTGTGAATAATACAAACCCCTTTATATCTTGAATGTTGAATGATTTGCATTCAGACTGTCTTCATTCATTACGCAATACATACAATTCAACAATACAACTCAGTATATAATACAATTCAGTATACAATACATACAATAATGAATACAAATTCAAATTCAAGCACAAAACAATCAAAAAAACACTTCAAATTCCTCAAATCAATCCACAAATCTACAGCAAACTGGACTCATAACTGCTCCAAATTCATCAATTCTTGCACTCATTCTTCATCTTCCTCTCTTGTTTTGTCTGAATATCCCGTTTATACCACTCAGAATGACACTCAAAGTGCTCAAAGCGCTCAGAATGTTCAGAATTCTCAAACTACCAACGCAAGCACAAATATTCCATTCTTCACCGCACCAGAACACTCTGACTACAACCCAAATACTCCCGCAAATCTCTCTGGATTACATCGCATCAGATCTCCTACAGATGGTATAGATCATCTCGTCTTCTTCCCGCATCCATCAACAGGCACAATATCCTCTTCTCTCATGAACCGCGGTATCGAACTATCGCACACTTATAGCAATCAAACGACTATAATCCACTCTCGTCCTGAAAGCTTAGAAGAATCACGAAATATTTGTCTCGGTCCTACGTTTTATATCATTGCAAGCGGATTAGGTATCTTAATCATCGTTGCCCCTGTATACCTTTGGAAAGGTATAACCAGTCTCCTGAGTATAATCTATCAAGGAGTCTGTTGGACTGGAAGAAGGATTAAATATGCTACTGTTTGCTTTGTTTTGTGCTCTGCTGTTTATATTTTAGAGCCCTTGTAATCTATTCTGGTTTATTCTACTTATGCTGTATGTATTCTATGCTGCACTATGATCTGTTGATATGAGATACAATACTGAGCCTGCACTACACTTACCCTTTCCATTTTTATTGAGCATTATGTTTATTATACTATTCTTAGCATAATTCTACTATTTTTCTAAACATATTCAAACCTGCTATTGTATTAGTTTTAGTAAACAAGTTCAATGTAATGTAAACAATCCTCGAAGCCGCACAGCGAGACAAAATCCAAATCAACTCTTCTCCTCGATTACCTCCATCATCACTTCCTCCTCCTCAGCACAGTATAAAGAAAAATGAGTCTATCAGCGTACTTTGCAGACATCAACAAAACAGTAAAACGCAAGTCCTCAATCGCCCTCGCCGAACTCGTCTCCCGCCAAAACCCACACCTCGCAGACGCGATCCTCAACTACTCGCGAGAGTTGCCTTCTTCCTCGTCTATCAGCAGCTCGGGAAGTAAAAGAAAAGCACTTACGACTACAGATGAGATAATTGAGTTGGTGCAGGAAGGAGTGTCGAAGAAGGATTGGCAGGGTATCGCTGCGCAGTGTTGTTTGGTTGCGTATAATCTGTATATCGCAAGAGACATAGCTCAGGCCTATAAACAGCAGAATATTCTTGCCCAGTATGTCTAATCACTCTATTATACACGCTAAAAGTACTAACTATACAGACAATTCAATCGACTGGCGGAAAAAAACAATCACTGGATCCTCCCGGCACTCTACACAATCGCCCACGAACTGCGTCAAATTGCCGTCGAAGCAGACGCAATTACATCAACATCAATAGAGCCCAAACCAGAACGAAAACTAGAAGAGGCAGCGAGAACGATTAATAGATCTCTTACAGTGTGTTTGAATGATCGAAACTCACCGCTTGAAACATCACGGAAACAGGGAATTTACTTTATCCTCTCGCTGCTGTTCAAAGTATACTTCAAACTAGGTGTACTCTCACTCGCAAAGTCAGCTCTCAGAGTCCTCAACTCCAGCTCAGCTGCTGGAGACGTTCCTCCTCTAGAGACATATCCCAAATCACACGTCGCGACGTTCAAATACTACGTCGGAATCCTCGCCTTCGTCGAAGAAGACTACGACAAAGCTGAAGAACACCTGTCAACCGCACTCTTCCTCTGCCACAGAAACTCCCTCCGCAACCAACAACGCATCTTGCTCTACCTCCTCCCAGTCCACCTTCTTCGTCGTCGTCAGTTTCCTCAGAGCGGAGTATGGACTCTGTTTCCTGCTCTTGCGAGAGTATACGAACCGCTGTTTGCAGCAACTCGGAAAGGCGATCTCCGCTCTTTCGAAACCCACCTCGCAGCCCGCGAAGCGACTCTAATCCAACGCCGAATCTACCTCACAATGCTAAAAATCAGAAGCACACTCGTACGCCCCCGTTTCTTCCAACAAGTCTATCGCGCAATGGATCGCAGCTCACGGATGCCCGTCGCCGCGTTCAGGAACGGATTGAACGCAATAGGTGTTGTTGTTGATGATGAGCAGGTTGAATGTTGGTGTGCGATTATGATATATCAAGGACAGATGAAGGGATATATATCACGAGAGAAAGGAATTGTTGTGCTGAGTAATACGGATCCGTTTCCAAAGACTTAAAATGGGTTATTGTATCAATGTCATTCTATTTCTATATCTATGATTTCTAAACCGACTTCCTCTATAATCTTCCTCGGTCGCCAAACACTCCACATATATGTACCCTGTCCAAAATCATCAAACCCAACCTCTTTTCCGCACTGAACCGGCGCAAGCTGCACTTCTTTGGAAAACTTCATCCACAGAAGCCGTAGTACGTCGCTAAACCCTTTTCGAAGCGGAACTTGCACAATCACTTGTGCATCAGGATTTTCAGAGTCGAGGAAGGTCAGGAGAACATCTATAAGCATTGGTGGTTGGTTTAGTTGGTACACGGGATCTGAAAGGATGATTGTGCTGAACTTGTCGCCTCTGGAAAAAGCAGGCGCGGATGTTGGCTGTAACCAATCTAGCTCTTCGACCGATACATCCCAATCCGTAGTCTCGTCTTCGTAAAGAAAAAGCTGTTCGTTTGACTGTACGTTGTCTCTGAGGTTCCCAGTTATCTCACGTAAATCAGTAAGCAAAACGGAATACCCAAGCGCAGCCAACGCGATTCCAACAAGCCCAGTTCCAGCTCCTAATTCAAGCACTCTTCCTTTAATCTCAAAAACACCCTCGGCAGCGCGTTGTGCTAATAACAACGAACTTCCCCAGGTTTTGAGGCCCAAGGAATCTGAAGTCAAACTAGGCTCTTTCAACACAATCGACCGACACAGTCCAGTCACTTCAAACTCACGAGTCATACTTGGCGTAGCGGTTCTTCCACATTGCTCTGCTATCCGTTTCGAAGTAAGGTCAAATAACTGTTCTTGCTCGTCAAAGTTAGATATCCAGGTTAACCCAGAACTTACGAGACGAGTTAACCAGTCTAGAAACCCCACAGGCGGTTTCACCTCGGACACACCAAAATTAGATACATTCTTTAATGCATATTTCTTTAATACTAAATATAATTCCTCATAAGAAGGAGAGGAATGTAGCTCTGGCAGGTCGAGTGCGTGGGTTACTGCTGCCGGCGAGAAAACGCGTGAAGGAAGACGAAGCGGAAGTGAGAGAACTGACGATAACGGAGTCGACACTCCGGACGACGACAATGACGATTCTGAACTTGTCATCGCATGCTTTCTATAAACAACACAATACCAATACCAATAACAATGCTGAATACTTTTTGGTGGTGCTCGTGAAGACAAACTTTGTGAAAGTAGAAAGTTAGCGTTACCATGGCAACTAATTACTAATCCCGAATAGGAAACTAGCCAACAGTAAACAGCTTCGGACGCCAGATAATCTTCCTCTTCTTCTCTCTCCCTTCTCCCTCTTCTCTTCTCTCCTCACCTTCGCTTCTCATCCACTTTCTGCTTGTTCTATCAAAAGTCAAAGCTGGTCTTTGTTCTTTTGCTTCGATTCTCTTCACCGTTTTTACACTTGATTTGTTTCGTCAGGCTGGTCCTATCGATTCAATCGTTTTTATCACTTCGTTTCTTCAATAATCTACAAAGAAAAAAAAAAAATGAGTTTTAACACTCCCGTTAAATCCCGCCGGTCGGCGCACTGCACTCCTCGTCAGTCCCGTTTGGATTCATCCCCGTTGACGCCTCGTCAGTTTAGTCAATTGTCTTCTTCGTTTGTGGGTTCGAGAAAAAACTCGCCAAAGACTAGTATTCACAAGCAGATCGCTTCACCATTGAAGCTTGATGCGTATCTGCCTGATACCACTCTTGTCGGAACCGGACCGTCGTCTGCCAACGGTACTCCGAAGCGGGTTGCGAAGAAGCAGTTGTTTCGCGTCACATCGCAAGCTGATAGATTTATCCCCAGCCGAAACAGCTCGTCGACTACCATGTCAAAACTCGAAGATGACTCTTCGTCGTCTGGAACCGAGTATCAATCGTCAGTTGCTGAAGCTTGTGGGTTTGCTCTGAACCAAAGAATCCTCGCGTTTAAGCCGGAAGCTCCGCAGTCAAAGAAACCTATTGACTTGCGCAGCCAGTACAACCGTCCGTTGAAGCCGGCAGTGAATGCTCAGCTGCGCCGTCGCTTGCCGACAAATGCTGAGCGTATCCTTGACGCTCCTGGTATCAGAGATGACTACTATCTTAACCTGCTTGACTGGTCGTGCAATAACCAGGTTGCTATTGGCTTGGACAGAGATTTATACGTGTGGAACGCCGAATCCGGAACTGTCTCGAGTTTGTTGCGAACTACTCCTGACACTTATATTTCAGGCTTGAAGTGGTCCGGAGACGGTGCATATGTCGCTGTGGGATTATCAGACGGAGATGTGCAGATTTGGGATGTGGAAGAAGGCGAGAAAGTCAGATCGATGGCGGGTCATGCTGCGCGCGTCGGCGTCATGTCGTGGGACAGACACGTCTTGTCTTCTGGCTGCCGCGACGGTTCAATTTGGAACCACGATGTTCGCGTTGCGCAGCACAAAGTGTCGGAGTTTGTCAACCACGAAGCAGAAGTCTGTGGTTTGCAATGGCGGTCTGATGGCTCGCAGCTCGCGAGCGGAGGAAACGACAACCTCGTCAATATCTGGGATGCCCGGTCCAGTACACCCAAGTTCACAAAGACGAACCACAAAGCTGCCGTCAAGGCTCTTGCGTGGTGTCCCTGGCAAATGAACTTGCTTGCGACCGGAGGAGGTACTTTTGACAAGCAGATCCATTTCTGGAACGGAACAACCGGCGCCCGCGTCAACTCCATCGATGCCGGTTCCCAAGTCACGTCCTTACAATGGAGCACTACCTACAAGGAAATCGTATCTTCTCACGGCTACCCAGATAACAACCTCTCTATCTGGAGCTACCCAACCCTCGTCAAGAATGGCGAAATCCAGGGCCACGACACACGTATCCTCGGCAGCGCCCTCTCCCCCGACGGCACTACCCTTGCTACGGTCGCCAGCGATGAAAATCTCAAATTCTGGAAAGTCTTTGAACAGATCGGAAAGAAAGTCTCGAGCGCGGTCATGGGCGGATCACTCGCATCGGGCGGAAAGGATATCGCAAAGGTC
Organism: [Lipomyces] yamanashiensis; assembly: GCA_030572775.1. Lineage (NCBI taxonomy): Eukaryota > Fungi > Ascomycota > Lipomycetes > Lipomycetales > Lipomycetaceae > Myxozyma > [Lipomyces] yamanashiensis. The sequence goes on from JAJMBS010000042.1 coordinate 81,746, forward strand.
ATGATGATTCGATAAGTTCTATCATGTTCATCGTCGTGGCTTTGGCGTTAGGATTGGCGTTTGTGGATGTTCTATAGATACCGGTTGTTGTTCAGATAATTGTTTATCTGTATTGTGTGTTTTGTAGTAGGATAGTATGTACGTATATTGATAACTGCTTTTGTATTAAGTAGATGCAAAACCTGATTTTTAATATAACAAAACACGTATAGATGAGAAGAAGCAGGAATTAGTATAACAAAGGCGCGCGTATCACTTGACGAGAAGTAAAGAGAGAGAGAAAACCAAAATCCAAACCAGAATGAACATAAAAACAACTGAACAGAGCAAAAAAAAAAAAAAAAAAAACCAAAAATATACATATAAAACAAACAAAAGTAATAAGAAAGAGAAAAAAAGTACAAGTTAATCCGACCGTTACGCGTATCCCATTGAAAAAAAAAAGTAGATGAAAAATAAATAAAAAACCAGAAACACACACACACACACACACGCTCAAAAAAGAAAAAAACTTTTAATAAAGAAAAGGAGGAAAGAAGGAAAATTATATCTTAACCCTCCATCCCTTGACTTTCATTACCCCAGCAACTGCCGCCAACACGGCAGCATACACAACCAATAATAACAGAGCATTCACGTTCTTCACGTCCAGTGTATACACTAACTGGTTCACCGCCCCCGTGAAGATATTAGCGAGAAGGAAAATCGCTAGTCCGTTGTAATTCACGGCTTCGAGAGACCAAGGCACGCATTCGTCGTACTTGATGCTTTCGGATATACTAACAGATGCGTGATCTGGAATCGGGTAAAATATAAACTCAACAAGAAGATACATCAGTAAATACATCGTGTTGTAGGATGTGATCCAGAGTACATATGGCAAATTAGCGATTCGTCGCGAAACACTTAAATTAAGCACTTTTGTGCAGATCTGGAACAACGCGGCGTGACCGACACCCGCAACAAACAAATATGCAATTATCGCCCGTCGTGAAGCGGCAACTGGGTTACAGTTGCTGTTACTACTGCCACTGTTCCCTATTAACCGCGAAATATATGGAAGCTTGATATGTTTCGGGGTCGATGGCAAGGTGAAGAACCCAGTTGTCTGACCCGCGAGAAAGATGGAGAGATAGCCAAAGAAAGAGAAAACACCTTCCTTGTTCATCGACAGCAGCCCTGTCCGCGGAGCAGTCAGAATGAACTTTGTTAATGGAGTAAAATTTAACAAAACTTCATAAACTGCGCCGACGACCAGAGACAACGCAGGCGAGAAACTGGCACCAGACCAGCAGTAATTCAGTAATGTGACAATAGGTGGTAAAAACCCAAGAGTCATAAAGAAATTCCAATGTACTCCATACTCGGACGTATGCTCCTGATAGTCAATAGCTTTGACTAAAATCAAACGTAGCAAACCAAGCAGCAAAACAGAGGCTGCCTGCCTGATCGATCTGACCATCTGCGCTCCGATCCCCGGTGTGATCTTCAAAAACCGCTCTTTCAACACCTCTCGAGCAGAAACAAGACCCATCGAAAACACAAAACTGCCCACTCCCAAATCCATCAGCGAAGTACCCCATGTCTCGACTTTTGCAAACCTCCGCGGGAAAATCCTGAAATCGACCGCGAGAATAGCGATGCACGTGATCACCATCATGCCGGCGCGGTAGGTCGTGAGAAATGATTTTTTGGGTAAGTACGCGTCGACTGTTGTTGCTGAGATGGAGGATGACGAGGACGAGGCAGAGGAGGGTGAGGACACGAGAGGGTGCGAAGAAGGAGAGAAGGAGGACGAGGCGGTTGAGGACACAAGCGGCTCGTGCGAAGAAGAGGTGGAAGTAGGCGCCGAAGGAAGATCGTACTTGTAGTCTGCAGAAGTGTTATGGGTATTATGAGACTGAAATGAGTTGCTATCTGAAAGCTCGTAGGCTATTGAGGACGCGTTGTTGCTGGAGGAAACGCGCAGCTGGCGATCGCGTCGCTTAAGAACAGATTGCGTTGTTCGTTGGCGGATCGCAACAAGGGAGGGAAAGCCGAGGGAAACGATGACAACTGGCGCAAGGATAAGAATATTGAATGCAAACGGATGTGAGGCGTAGATCGTGATGGAGAGCAGCAGGACGATCCAGTTGAGGAAAAAATCAACAATGAGGGCTGGCAGAGAAGGGGTCTTCGATGACGGAGATCGCGAAAAGAACGCGAAGCGCGTCTGCAGCGAGCACCAGACAGCGTAAGAAGACTAAAAGATCAGCACAAGAACAAGTACGACCACTCGAAAACACACAGCACGTACCAAAGCAACGAGAGTGACGACGTTGATCTCCTGGATGGAGCCCCCGGTGAGGCCAGAGACAAACTCCTCCTTGAGATGCTTGACGGCCGAGCGGTCGGCGGAGGTCTCCGGCGAGGCCATGGCGACAGTACGCCTAAAAAAGAGAGTGATCTAAGAGGAGAAGTTGCTGAGCAGAGGATCACTGGTGCTAGCTGGCGGAGGAGAGGAGGAAGAGGCAGGAAGTTGTGAAGCAGCGGAGGAGAGTGAGTGTCCTGAAGAGAACTGGGCGCCCTTGGTGTGCGTGCTAGGTTGTGAGTGCTGTGGTGTTAAGTGTCACAAAACACGGCTGCTGGATATATGTGCCCAAAATAGATCACTCACAGGATCAGATATCCAGATATCAAGCAACCGAAGCAACAGCAGCAACAACAACAACATCACAGCAGCAGTGCTAGGAAGATGGCACAGCCGTATGCGCCTACTCAGTACTCGTCTGCATCCTCGTTCTCGTCCTCAGCGGCGCTGCGTTCGCGAATCCCGCTCGACGAGGAAGCACGGCTGTTTCGCACGTCTGCTCAGAGAGACCTCCACGAGTCACTGGCAGAGATCTTTGCAATCATCGTCACATTAGATTTCGTCGAAAAAGCGTATGTCAAAGACACGATATTGCAGCAGGAGTACACACCGGTGTGTTCGAGACTGTTGGCGCAATATAGCACGATCCTGAAGTCCGCAGAGGTCGCGGCGGAGTTCAAAGACCTCGACTCGTTCAGAGCACAATATGATGTACATTACTCTGAAATATCTACGCAATTACACAACTACTAACACTATGTTGCGCAGATCGAATATCCCTCAGCAATTGCCCGACTGCGCGTTGGCATCCCCGCAACAGTAGAACACCCCGTCTCCAAGCACCTCGAACAAGACCCATACTATCCGTCACAATCATCAACCCCCAAACCCCCTCCAGTGTCCACCGGATCCTCAGCAAGAGCAGCTGCTGACGCTACCGGAAACTTCATCACATTTATGGACGCTCTCAAACTCAACTACAAAGCAAAAGATCAACTACATCCGCTCCTAGGCGAGCTCATGACTTCACTCAACGCAGTCTCGACCCAAGACTTTGATGGCCGCGCAAAGATCGTCGAATGGCTCATCAAGCTCAATTCGATGAAAGCAACCGATGAAATCACAGACGATCAAGCGAGACAGCTCTTATTCGACATTGACCATGCATATAAAGCGTTTTATAAAATGCTAGGATAGTTACTTATTAATACATTTCAACCCAAAAACATGACTTTTAGATCCTCTATACGATTAACTTTTGACTACTCGCTTTCATCGCTATCAGGAGCATCGGGCATTGCCTCATCGTCAATCTCATCCTCCAACACATCCTCGTCATCATCCTCAAGCGAGTTCCGCGCATCTCCCTCGTCCTTCTCATTCATCAAGCTCTCTCGTAAGACTCGTAGCTTCTCTTCCCGAACCTCTCTCTGAATCGCCAGATACTGTCCAAGCGGCGTGTTCTCCCAAGGCAAATCCTTCAAAAACGCATCAACCTGCTCAAAACTCGTAGGCGAAAACTCAACATTCTTACGCTTATCCTCAATGAACTTGCTGTTCGCTTCGATCTTCTCAATAGCTTCGAGAAGTTGTTTCTGAAATCGGATATTCTCTTGTGTCTTGCCTTTCTTGCCAACTTTCTTCTCGGAAAATGAAGTCGTAAGTCGATCACGACGACGAGCATACCGCTTCAATGTCAAAACACACGGCACCGCAAGCTCGGGAAACGCAATACTCTTCGCATTTAGACCAAAGAACTCGATAATGCACTCCACAATTTGCTCGCATACCCCGGTTTGATAGATCCTGGTGCCGAGGTAGGCAGTGTTTGCGCGCATGTTGTGCTCGAAATCAAACGGACGCAGAGTGGATGGCTTGCCGGGTCTAGTGACTGTAGTCGAGGTCAAAAGCTCGGTAATAGCAGGCATGAGAGGGATATATACATCAGTATCACGAGAAAGATCAAGCAAAGAATGGAAGAGCATGAATCTAAGAGGAAAATACTGCGCAGCAGGGATCAGTCGCATAGCACCAAGCATAACCTGCACCAACGGATAGATCAGAGGACGCATATGATTCTCTTTGCCATCGCTCGCTTCTTTCTCGACATCACACTGTAACGACAACACACGTCTCCAAAAATCAAGAGAGTGAAGATATTGCCAGTTATAAACCAATTTATACGAGTCTTTCGTCTTGTGCACGACACTGTTACGAAGATGAATCGCAAGCTGTCTGATGAAATCAAATGCGGTCTGATACGTCACTTCGGGATCGAGTGAGTAGAGTGTTGCAGCTGTGTTTTTCATAAATAAAATCATCGGCATCGTGTGCACTGTGGTGTGGCGGCAGTTCTTGACCATTCCCGCGTAAGAAGTCTAAATTCGTTAGAGATTTGCGCTTATGCTCTTATACAATTAATAAATACCTTCAAACATAGCTCAAGCATGGCCTTATCAGACTCTGCAGCGGATCGAATAACAACCCAGGCCATCAGCCGCGTACTCTCGTCCGTAGCCGAGCTCCAAATATCAACAACAGCCTTGACAAACTCCTTCACGAATCTCTTGAATCCAGCGAAATACGGCAACAACTTTTCACCACCAGTCAACACTGCAGCCATAGTCTTCGGATCAGTGAGTCCTGACATCAAGGTCAACAAGTTTCCTGCAAGAGACTTCAACACTGGCGAAAGCTGCTGAAATTTCTTGCTGTTGAGCTGCACTGATTTTCTACCTGCTGATTTGCGTCCGGCTGGGGACACAGTGATGGGGATATGATAATTCAGAACCTCGGGAAAACGCGTGAGAGTGAGCATAATCACATCGTTGTAAACCAGCGGATCAGTGATTGTGTACTTGAATTTCTGCGCAGCAACGTCGTCTTTTCCGACATTGACAGCGGCGCGGAATGCGATCGCAACCCGTTTCAAAGCACGAAGAGAGTGTTCTTCGTCAAGTGCTTTTCTCCAACGGGCCACATCTGCGCGAGTAAGTTCTTGACTCTCGTCGTCGTCAACCGCTTTCTTGGACTTCTTCCTGGGTTTCTCGTCCTCAGAGTCGTAGTCGTCGCCCAGCAACTCCTCATCAGCCAGCTCCTCCTCTTCTTCCTCATCATCACTCCCAAGAAGATCCTGGTCCTCCTGATCCAGGAACTTTGTGAAATCACCCGCATCACTTCCTCTCCGCGCTTTCTTTCCTCGGACAGCGTTCAAAGCCTCCTCGGCATCATCCTCAACTCCACCCGCAAACAGCTCCTTCGCATTCTCATCCCCTAACGCAGGCTCAGATCCTCGAGCTCTTTGCTCCTTCTGCGTCTCAACACCATCTTTACCTAAATACTTCTCCTCATCGGTTCGTGGTTTCGATTTCTTATGGCCCTTTGAGATCTTTTTGTTATATGCTTGCACGGCTTTACGCTGGACCAACGTGTGCTTTAGATGATTTTTGTTAAACTTCTTTGTGGATTTCTTTGCCACCATATTTCTCTCTCTCTCTCTTCTTTGTTTACTCAGTAAATAAATATAAAAGAGGTGAGGAAAAGTAAACAGTTGCAGAAAAACTGGAAAATAATTCAGCGCCGCAGAAGAAATTTTGCTTGGGAGAAATAGAAATCAGGAGTAGGGGTTTTGTTTACAATCAGATTAATGACGTAATCTCTTTCACTATATAACATAATTATCACCAACTTTTCAATGCCATACTGATATTCCGGGCTTCTGTATCATATTTAAGATCATCTACAAGTGATTGAAGTGCTGTCTGTAATGGATAAGTATAATCCTTATTGCGTTTATGTCAAGTATGCAGACGAAGCGTTTACGAATTGCAACATCTCCGCGTACGAGCGGCGTCTCCGGAGTTTTTACCTTATCCTACATATATACATGAAATCGGAATACTCTCAGAAAATACCTTTTATTCGTACTTCAATATTTATCAACAATATTAGTGTTCGTATCATGACCCAGGGCAGTTTCTAGCTTCACAGCATATTCACAGAACTCTTAACTTGCTACTGGTATAACACAATTCACGCCTATCGGTATAATAATACAATTTCAACGATTCACAGTAATCGCAAACACACAGCTCAGTACAAGGCGCTCGCCAGCGCAACAAAAAAAAACAGTTGAATAAAGTTCCTATTACCGAAGTACGGCCTAGGAAGTACTCGCAGAAACCAATGGTTCTGTTACAACAATGCCTGAAAGGCGAGGAACATGCTGGAGAAAGGTTCCAACCACAGGATTGCTGGCTCCAACGTCCATTACGACATTGCTTTGCTTGTCAAACACAAGATCTGACAGGTTTGATACTGCTGGCCCACAGTGCTCAAAAAGGTAGTTCACGGGTTCTCTAGTATAAACCATATCAAGGACCTCTAAGCGAAAGGGTGTTTCCGCTGCTCGAAAAATGACTGGCATGGTCTCCCAATCGTAAACGCCAATATGAAGCCTGAGCACCTGCAGACCTCGCGTCAACTGTCTGTGAACAAGAACGCTGATTTGTGACGCAGCCTGAGACCTGCCAAAGGTGCAGTTGGGCAACCAAAGACGACCAAGTTTCAATGGTCCAGTCAACAAATGGGCTAATCCTTCTCGCTGAATATCAGTTGTGAGCCGACAACCAAGCCCAAAAGATTCGAGATGCGCAGGTAAAGGAGTTAGCCAATCAGCATCGCTGAGATCTGAACAACCGGAATAGTCAATGTCGTGAAGTAAGATATGCTTTAAAGTATCTTGGCACATGTCAATGATAGCGCAGAGCAGTCGGATGTGGATGGTGACGGGGAACTGTATCATTCCCAGGTGAGTAAAGCGAGGAAGAGCATCGGGTTGGAGTGCCCCCAATACAGCAGCTCCTTCGAGCTTGTTGACTGCTGCAGCGGACTCGTGCAGCAAACGAACGACCTGAGACTCGCTCATCCCTGCGCACTCCGACGGTCCGACCGTACGAAAGCCATCCTGCACTATAGCTTTCAGTGGATTCAACCAGTATTTGGGAATCTGCAATATATGTCAGTAATTAAGATCACGGTTAAAAGACACAAATCACAAATCAACACACCGGCCTTGCCATGTGCGCTTCAGGCGTGTTTGTCTCGTGAACCCTGTACTCTAAAGTGTTCCTGTTCGTGGGAATGA